>OY730180.1:16578848-16891509 GCA_963422495.1 Polyommatus iphigenia | reverse complement strand
AAAAAATTATTAAAGGTGTATAATATAATCAATGTATAAAAATAATGTTTTAAGTACATATAAAAATGTTTTTCTCTTAATCTTAGGTACTTAATTAAAATTTTTAGGTATTAGGTATAAGGTCGTCTTACTGTCCGACCACTCCTCGTAATTTTGTTCTGTGGCATAGATCGCATTACCGTGGCGTTACTATTGTTTTCTGAACTCGAATCTAACTCGTTACTAAGTGCTAAATTACCCTTACTATTTTCGCCTAAACTCGAACGTAAATTGTTACTATTTTCACTTTCGATATTTTCCTTTGGAATAATACAATCATTTAACAAATATGCAGGTTTTAACCTGTCAATAGAAATATTAACTTCTCTGTTACCTTTCAAAATTTTGTAGACCTTTAAACCCCTATCGAGGACTCGGTAAGGACCTTCGTATGGAGGTTGTAAAGGTTTACGAACATGGTCAACTCGCAAAAAGATGTGACTACACTCCTTCAAATCCGGATGCACAAATAAAGTTTTAGAACTAGGATGTTTAGTCGATATAGGCCTTAAATCGTTAAGCGTATCACGTAATTTTTTGACAAAAATATCATCCGAATGAAAATTCTTTGACGTACTATAAAAATCGCTAGGTAAACATATGGGGTGTCCGTAAGTCATTTCTACGGTACTAATGCCATTATCGTGTCTAGAAACTGCTCTCAATCCTAACAAAACTGTTGGCAACTCTACAATCCACGATGATGATGATTGCAAACGGGCAGTCAGGGCTGCCTTCAATGATCTATGCCACCGCTCTACTATCCCATTGCTTTGCGGGTGGTAGGCTGTGGTACGTGACTTCTGTATACCCATCATTTTCATGAGTTGAGCGAACAGGCTGCTTTCGAATTGCCTGCCTTGGTCGCTCGTTAACTTTACAGGGCATCCAAACCTTGCAATCCATCCTTCGTAAACTACTTTCGCTACTACATCATAGTCACAAGATACTTATATCCATCGCTAGTTGTGGAAAGCGGTCCCACAATATCGATGTGGACGTGTTCTAGGCGTTCGCATGTTGGAAATTTTTGAATATCTGAAAATGTGTGTCTACCTATCTTAGCTTTCTGGCACTGCACGCATGCTCTAGTCCATCTACTTACATCCTGATTCATGCCTGGCCAAAAGAATTTATCTTGAACCATCCTGCGAGTACAACGGATGCTAGGGTGGCTCAAGTTATGAATTGATTCGAATGCAATTCTACGAAACGACTCTGGTAGATAAGGTCTAATATTGTCAGTAGACATCTCGCATAACAAAGCTTTGTTGCAAAAGGGAAGCACAACCTTTTTTAAGTGAACGCTACAACTTTTCTTATTAGAAATGTTTAATGGTTCTTTTTCTTGTTCTAATGCTAATTTTTCCCAATTAATAATACTTGGGCAATCTATAGTTTCTATACGCGACAAACTATCGGCTACTACATTCTGTTCTCCTTCAATATGCCTTATATCCGTCGTGAATTCGCTAATAAAAGATAAATGCCTAGTCCTTCTGGGAGATTCCTTCTCAGGATTAACGTTTTTAAAAGCATAACTAAGGGCTTTGTGATCAGTATATACAATTAATTCTCTACTTTCTAATATACCTCGAAAGTGTTTTATCGCTAAATAAATTGCTAATAATTCACGATCGTAGGTAGAATATTTTTGCTGCGCACTAGTCATCTTCTTAGAAAAGTAACCCAAAGGTTTCCAACAACTGCCTATACGTTGTTGTAAAACTGCGCCTACTGAAAAGTTTGACGCGTCGGTCATAAGTGCATATGGCGCATCGTCGCACGGGTACGATAACGTGACTGCATTCTTGAGTGCTAGCTTACATTGTTCGAATGCATCCTCAGCACTTCCTGTCCATGCTATGAGACTTTTGTCTGTTCTTTTAGAGTTATGCAAATAATTATTTAAAATTGACTGATACCTAACTGCATCTGGAATATGAGATCGATAAAAATTGATCATCCCTAAAAATCTGCGCAATTCTTCTATAGTTTTAGGTAGAGGGACTTCCATAATTGCTTTAATTTTATCGTCAAGGGGTCTTAAACCTTCTGGCGATACATGATAGCCTAGAAATTCTATTGAGGACTGATTGAAAGAACATTTTTTTAAATTTAGCGTGATACCGTACTCTGTAAATTTATCGAATATCTTTTTTAAATGTAATTCATGCATTTCTGCGCTAGTACTCGCTACTAATATATCGTCTATATAATTAAATAAACATGAATTTTGATTTTGATTTTGACCTTTGTTTCGACTAGTTAAATTGTCTATTCCTTGTAAAACCGTGTGACTCATGAATCTTTGAAACGTCTGAGCTGCGTTTCGTAGTCCGAACGACATTCTCGGAAATTCGTACAAGCCAAAAGGCGTTATGATAGCCGTTTTTTCTACGTCACAAGGGCTTACAGGAATAGCATGATAAGCACGACAAATATCAATTTTAGAAAAGATAATCTTACCTGTCAATAGATTTGTGAAATCCTGTAGTCTGGGAATCGGATATCTGTCAGGCTTAGTAACCGCATTGAGACGCCTGTAGTCGCCGCATGGGCGAAGCTCGCCGTTCTTCTTCACGACGACATGCGACGATTTAGACGGGCCACAGGTGCCCATCTCCTGCATGACCCTAAATTCTTCCTTAACTAACTTATATTTATCTATGGCTACAGGACGGGCACGCGCATGTACCGACGGACCTACAGTCTCAATGTGATGAAATATCGAATGTTGGCTACACTCTTTGAACGAAATTGGCCTCGTAATTTCAGGGTAACAGGAAAGTAAATTATATAAAGGATGCGAATCATCTAAAGTCTTAATACTAGGTTGGTCACAATTTATTAATGAGCCATTAGTTTTTAAGTTTGTTATGGTGTCTAACAATCTATGCGACTTAATATCTACTAATAAACCATAATGACTCAAAAAATCGGCTCCAAGGATGGGCTGCTTAATATCGGCTACAACAAAAGTCCAACGGAACGCTCGTCTTAAATTTAAGTTTAACTCTAGAGTTCTGAAACCGAACGTTTTAATTTCCGTTCCGCTAGCTGCGTACAACTTATAGTCTAAACTTACGCTATGATTTTTTGCGAGGATCTGGGTAGCACCGAAACGTTAGCACCGGTGTCCACCAGGAAACGTAAACCACTTTTTGAGTCGGTTACGCACAGGCGGTGAGACTTCATACCGGCACAAACTTCCGCCTCCATTCGCGCCGGAACTAGTTTTCCGCGGTCTGCACCTTGCTCCAGCTGCACGGCTCGACGCATCGATGGGCCCGCTCCTTGTATCTGAAGTGGTAGCTGCAGAGCCAGTCAGGGCTCGCAGGTGTCCGTCGGTGTGTAGACGACGCAGACTGCCCACGGTACCTCGGACGTGAACGAGAACGGGAACTCGAACGTCCTCTTCTCCAAGGTCGGCACGAACGCTGCAACTGCTCGAGCTTCGCCGTCAGTTGCTGTAGCTGCTGTAGCTACTGCTCTAGTTGCTGCTCCATATCGAAATTCGAAATTTATTCCGCGCGCACTTAACAGTTTATTTATAGAAAACACTGAGCCTAATATTCACGCGTTCGGGGTCACCAGTGTTGGGTATGCTCTAAGGTGATTATAAGAAAAGTTCGTAGGCTCAGATAATTGTTTATTAAAACTCTACACAAAAATCACAATAAGATACTTAGTGGCTAGTACAATATATTGCGCGCGGGTACGCTCTACGGTTCCTTAAAACATACTGAACTTCAAAAGTTAAAACTCTTAAGGAGCATTGTATTTATCTCCGTGGTGTGAACTTTGCACTCTACATGTTACGACTTACGTCATAATGACCCTTACAAATACTTTTTAGTCCATATTAATGTTATTACTTACTTATTGTTTTTACCTTGGAAGTCGGTTTTAATTTTTTGTTAATTTTTGGGTTCAATCAATACAAAGCTTACATCAAGTAGATAAATTTAGACTATATTATTACAAAACGATGTAACCCGGCTTGCATTGTTTTGTCGTAACAGGGCCGATACGTTACATTGTCATTGGCGTATTTACTAACATAACATTGTATACATATAATAATATTATCATTGTATAAGTAATACATAATATCAGACAAATATGTGAATATTGGAGTACTTACCCCTGGTAAATTCCCCCCAGGTACTGTTGACATTTTTCGAGCGGAGTATGTAACCACATGATATGTTCGCGCTAGTAGGCCATATGGGACAAGACTCCACACCACCATCGAGGTCTATCCGTGGTGTCCCGACAACTAAAAAGAGGTATTGTGTTTTATGTAACAAGGCAATGATATTCTACTTATACAGATCTGTTACGTTCATACTATTTTCCGGCTTAAATCTCTTCCGAACAACATTGACAAATTTGACAGATAAGTGAAACAAAAGATACGAAATGCCATTTACATAAAAGAGACAGACTAAATAAAATACGACCCAATTGGGTCGTATTTGATGATTCACAACGCGCGCGGTAGTAACATATCTGATTTGAGTTTTTAGGGTTCCGTACCCAAAGGGTAAAAACGGGACCCTATTCATGAGACTTCGATGTCTGTCTGTCCGTCTGTCTGTCTGTCCGTCTGTCGTCCGTCTGTCTGTCCGTCTGTCTGTCCGTCTGTCTGTCCGTCTGTCTGTCTCCAGGCTGTATCTCAAGAACCGCTTTAGCTAGAGTTCTGAAATTTTTACAAATTGTGTATTTCCGGTGCCGCTATAACAACAAATACTAAAATAAAATTAATATTTAAGAGGGGCTTCCATACAACAAACGTGATTTTTTTGGCCTTTTTTTGCTCGTAATCAATGATGATAGGAGGTAGGCACTTGAAACTTTCACGAAGGCCTTAAATATTATTGTAATTTAATAATTAATAATAATATTTAAATAAAATAAAAAATAAGGGGGGCTCCCATACAAAAAACACAATTTTTGGCCTATTTTTGCTCTATAACGGTACGGAACCCTTCGTGCGCGAGTCCGACTCACACTTGACCGATTATTTATATACTATATCATTGTAACAAGGCAAAAAACGTGATCAAAAATGTACGACTAATTTTATAATGTAGATATATGTATGAACTAAGTAGATGTTTTTGCCCATGTATATGGGATCTTGAATACAGTCGAACCCGGTCGTACTGACCGCGGGTCGAGCTGGGGTGGTCATGCCTCGAATGTCAAACTTCAACTTTTAAAGTACCCTGTAAACGATCAAATTGTTTGTCAAATTTTACGTGTTGGTCAAACAATTTGATAGTTTACAGCTTTGTTTGAAGCGTTTGTCAAACAATCTACCTACATGTTTGAGCTGTTTGAAGATTTGGATTGGCGTAGCGTTTGACAAACGTGTTTGAACGTGTTCCGCTTTATTTGTCAAACAAGATCTCATGATCTCAAACCGATTCTAGCTAATTGTTTGACAAACTTGTATGATGCACGTTTGTTCGTCTGCGCTGCTGTTTGATGAAAACGTAAATTTCATCAAACAAATTTGTCAAACAAATTTGATCGTTTACAGGGTACTTAATTTCACACTTCAATGTCACGCATCTTGTTAGCGCAATAGACAGCAGCGGGGCTAAAATGGTCGCTTTGGAGAATCATATTATTATGAATCATAATATTATTATGTTATAATTTTGTTACGTTAAAGTTGCCAGTTAAAACAATATTGTGCAATGTTGTATGTATAAGAGCCTTTAACAGACCATACGCGCTCTAAAGAAACCAAATTCAATGTGCTAACCCTTAACGAATAGCGTTGTCTATGGCCGGAGTCAAAATCTGTAATATATTGATTTGTATATTCAATTCCATGATTTTATTGGTATATTAGAATAAAGATAATTGGTAAAAATCACCTATGTTACGAATTAAATAGTTGTAGAATTTTAAACACTGTATTTACGATTATCACTGTAACGAAAGGTAAATAATCTTATTGAAACTGAATGATTAGTTTAAAGTAAGATTGTTAATAATTCTGTATAATTTATTATGTAATGATAAGGCCTGTTTTATAATTTATAATATTGTATTTAATAAAAATACTTCTACGGAAGTAACCTTCCGTAGAAGATTCTAGAAATCAAATAATAATAATTATGCTACTCAAAATAACTGAATAACTTTTTATAACGATATTGTTAGATTTAGACTCTGTCCTTTAGTGAAATTTGTTGCAAAATTAGTATCACAAATACTACTACAAATTGTACTAGTTTTTAATACATACTTTGTCATTAATTGTACGAAAATAGTTGTTGAATTGTATAATGGCTTTTGGGTATAAAAAGCCTAGCGAGGTTAGCGGGATTCATTCCACTGCTAAGCTATCGAAGAAGCTGAACTTGTAACAAAACTGGTATCTGTGTCTATTGATGTACTTGTACAACCTGTGTAACTATAATAATAATTATTAAACTATATTAACTGTGTTACTGAAGTCGTTTTTCTTATCAAGTCAGAAGCGGAGATAGACCCACAAGGTAAATATTATTTTGAATATATATAAGTAATTTATCTTATTTTATGTCATCCATATTTTTTTTTGGTGTTATTATCGTAAAATCAGTTTGTAACTAGGTTTGTAACTAATTATATATAGTTCGTAACTTTAACACTAGATAACGCTACTACACTGTCGTTTATACTTAAATAAATATTTGACTACAGTACATTATTTAGTTCTCGGGATAATACAACAAAAAAATATGGAGATTATAAAATCAAAATATGTGTGACAATAATTTACCAGTAAATTAATTTTATCTTGGGTTTTGTTTGGACAAAATCAATTTGTGAGATATAGTTCATAACTTTAATACTAGATAGCGCTATATCACCGACGTTGATAAGTTTGAACGAATATATTTTGATTACAGTACATTATTCAGTAAAAAAAATGGAGGTTATAAAATCAAAATATTGTTTTATGTGTGACAGTTTAACAGTGTAATAATTTTATCCTGGGTTTCATAACTTTAATACTAGATAGCGCTATATCACCGACGTTGATAAGTTTGAACGAATATATTATTTTGATTACAGTACATTATTCGGTAAAAAAAATGGAGGTTATAAAATCAAAATATTATTTTATGTGTGACAGTTTAACAGTGTAATAATTTTATCCTGGGTTTCATAACTTTAATACTAGATAGCGCTATATCACCGACGTTGATAAGTTTGAACGAATATATTATTTTGATTACAGTACATTATTCGGTAAAAAAAATGGAGGTTATAAAATCAAAATATTGTTTTATGTGTAACAGTTTAACAGTTAATTAATTTTATCTTGGGTTTCGTTTGGATAAAATCAGTTTGTGAGATATAGTTCATAGCTTTAATACTAGATAGCACTATATCACCGACATTGATACTTGAACGAATATTTATTATTTTGATTACAGTACCTTATTTATTTTTCGAGATAATACAACCGAATAGAAAGTATAATATTTTTGATATTAGATATATATTTTATATGCACGATAGTTGAACAGGGAAATCATTTTATTTTTCGTACGCTTCAACTCCCAAGCGGCCACATGTGGCCGCAAGAACAATAGATTTCCAAGAATCGGCGATCGGTTATATTATTAATTTATACGTCATCAGTAGATGGCTCTATGACGCCATCGCTGACGATGTTTTTACTTGAACGACTTGATTGATTAGCGTACACATTAATACTCGGGCTTACTGCTAGATGATGTTATTTGATAATAGGTAATATTTGATAGGATCGCATAAATACGTACTAGTATGAATTTCTAATTGATCTAAATATTTTTTGTTTACGATGGATGGTTTAAAAATATGTAGTTTTTTTTTTTTTTTTTTAAGAAATGAGATAGGGCACAGTTTAGTGCCACGTTTTGTTAATAGGTATATGGACTATGGATCTTAAACCATAAATAAAAATTACTTCTCTTAAACTGATTTTGTTTATCGGTCTTCTGTGTTTTACGGATGTTACGTACATTTTTTTTTTAATGGATATTACAAACGTATAATAGGTACTCCGAATACTTGCTGTCTGAGTTCTGACGAATATCATATGGTTACTAATTTGGATATGTTGATAATAATTGAAAGTCTTGTAATATTTGTTTACCTACTGATGGATAATATTTATAATTTTAATTGATAGTTACTATGGATTTTTTGCATTTAAATCTTTGACAACGGATGGATGAATTCATGGTTGCTTATAAATACTGATGGATTAAATGATCTGAAATAATGGATACTTGGATTGTAATGGATACTCTATGGATATTTCAATACTGTAGCTTCTTGTTAGATATGTGACATAAGCCGTCGGTTTTTAGGGGGCGGTCCACGTTACTAAGCTTGGTAACGACTAACGGGGTCGTCGGTTATTAGGGGGCGGTCCGCGTAACTAAGCTTGGTTACACGGTCGTCGGTTTTTAGGGGGCGGCCCACGTTGCTAAGCTTGGTGACGGGGTCGTCGGTTATTAGGGGGCGGTCCGCGTAACTAAGTTTTGTTACGTGATCGTCGGTTTTTAGGGGGCGGTCCACGTTACTAAGCTTGGTAACGGGGTCGTCGGTTACTAGGGGGCGTGCTATGAAAATTTTCGCATAGCTCGTCGGATATGGAATATGGATACACAAGGATGGATAAATAATTTCAGGTCATGAACAAGAGCGAGGATGATGTTGGTACTCCACCTGGTACGCCACCCAGGCGACCCCGTCGGAGTCAAAAGCACCGCAAGGCGAGACAGAAAAGTACATCGTCGTCGTCAAGTTCATCTGATAATGACGTGCCTAAGAAGATGCGTAAGACAAAATTTTCTTCTGAGGATATCTTGAAACTTGTAAAACATGTATCAAAAGATTCATCTAAAACTTCTTATAACAGTAATTATAATAATGTCGTACCAGAATTTGACCCATCAAGTAGGGCTCAAACAATTGACTGTTGGATTAGAAAAGTTAATGAATGTGCAACTATATACGATTGGGATGAAAGGCAGATCCGGAGAATCCGGTCTTGCGGAACGTTGGTTTGAGACCCTGCCAACCGTAGTATATAGTTGGCATGAGTGGCAAATAAAATTGAAAAAGGCTTTCCCCAGTAAAGATAATTACGGTCGTCTCTTGGAAGAGATGTTAGCCAGGACCTCCCGCACAGAAGAAAGTCTTAGGGAATATTTTTACGACAAATTAACTTTACTCACTAGATGCGAAATAATAGGCAAAAAGGCGATCGATCTGTCCGGAATGGGGCACAGTTTTTAAATTGCTCTGAACCTGAGGATTTACTCCACTTTTTGTCATCACAAAGAAACCAATCCTTAAATATTAGAATACCTCGTGAGCGTTTTACTGCAAAACTAAATCATAATGAAAATAACACTTCATCAATCAATTGTTACAATTGCCGACAGAGGGGTCACCCTTACCACAAGTGTCCAAAACCGTTAATAAAATGTAAGAAATGTAACAGGATAGGCCATAATAACGATTCTTGTAATTTGGAACCCTTTGTATCAAATTTTAAATCCGGTTCGGGGAATATTACAGGCGAGAAGCGAACAATGATAATCCAAAACAACGATAAGAGTAATGCCAAATACTTTAAATTGATTCAATTAAATGGTAAATGTTAAAATGCTTATATTGATTTTGGCAGTCAGTGCACTTTACTAAAAAAATCTGACGCTCAACAGTTAAATCTAAATAAAAATTTCGATGATATCCCCGTAATAAGAGGTTTCGGACAATCTATAGTTACACCGATATACAAATCAAATGTTATTATACGCCTCGACGATATTGAATCAAATATCGATATATTAATAGTAGATGATATTCACATGCCAACGTCATTAATAATAGGTCAGAACTTTACGGAACTTCCTTTTATTACTGTTCTCAAAGATAAATACGAATTAACATTTTATAAGAGCCCCAATTTTGACACAAATGAATATTCCAAGGGTACCATGAACCTGTATGTAAGTAATTTCACTGAAGTGATAACAACCAGCATTGTTTCCGTTTATTCAGATAAAAGTTTTACAGGTAATTTATACATTAGTGGATATATTGTTTCTACCTCAGATAAAGAATTTAGATTACTACACGGAATTTACGATATGCATGAAGGGAAGGGTCAGGTCGTAGTGACAAACTTTTCTCCACTTAAATTAAAGTTAGAACCAAAAACTTTAATAGCTAGGGCTATACCGTTTAGTGATTCTAAAATTTGTGCAGTAAATCTAATAAGACCTGACCACCAATTTCTTAAACCTCTTAACAAGGAAGATATTAATGTGGGATCAGATCTGGACGATAAACAATTTGATAAATTATATTCATTATTACAAAGCTACCGTGATTGTTTCGCCACTTGTCTGAATGAGTTAGGTTGTGCTACTAATGTAGAAATGAGCATTGAGCTAACGGATAATAAACCAATTGTTTACCGTCCGTATAGATTATCGCATTTCGAACGTGAACAGGTTCGCGAGACTATTAATGATTTACTTCAGAATGACATAATTCAAGAATCTAAATCCGATTACGCAAGTCCGATTTTAATGGTAAAGAAAAATACAGGGGAAAATCGTCTCTGTGTAGAGTCGCGCATTGAATAGTAAAACTTTAAAAGATCGTTTCCCGTTACCACTTATTGATGATCAAATTTAAAATCTTAGCGGCAGTAGATATTTCACTACTCTTGATCTTGCATCCGGATATTACCAGATACCCATGTCCAAGGATAGTTGTCACCTCACCAGATTCGTAACTCTGGATGGACACTACGAATTTAAAAGAATGCCCTTTGGATTAGCGAACGCACCTGCCACATTTCAAAGAATGATTAATAAAATCCTTGGTAATAGACGATTTGAATATGCCTTAGCTTATTTGGATGACATCTTAATTCCCTCTAGAAATAAAGAGATGTTTACCCGTTTTGAAGACATTTTAAGTATTTTTAAACAATACGGCCTAACTCTAAAATTAGCCAAATGTAGATTTTTTGATAACAACGTAAGTTACTTGGGGTACAAAATCTCTTCAGAGGGTATCAAGCCCGGAGAAACAAAAGTATTGGCAGTTAAAGAATTTCCTACTCCTAGCAACGTACACGAGATTCGCCAATTCCTCGGTTTAACTGGCTACTTTAGGAAATTTATTAAAGGTTATGGGGAAATAGCTAAACCTCTAACGTCACTATTACGAAAAGACTCGTCTTGGCGTTGGTCAGACATTGAAAACCGAGCATATCAACTTTTGAGAGATAGTTTAGTAGCTCGACCTATCTTGGCTCTTTATGATCCAAAGCTTGAAACTGAAGTTCATACTGACGCCAGTGCGATGGGTATTGGGGGTATTCTAATGCAATGGCAGAGTGATGTTAGAGTATTAAAACCCGTTGCTTACTTTAGTTGACAGACGACTTCAGAAGAAAAGTATCTTCATTCTTACGAATTAGAGACTCTCGCAGTAGTCTGCTCTTTAAAAAAATTTCAAGTGTATCTCTTAGGAACGCATTTTAAGGTATTTACTGATTGCGCAGCCCTTTGAACCACTTTGACCAAAAGAGATCTTGTTCCGAGAATAGCCAGGTGGTGGCTACAAATATCGGAATATTCATTCGAAATTTATTACCGACCCGGTGTACAAATGTCACACGTTCATGCGTTGAGCAGAAACACCAAGCTACCCTCGGAACAAGATGATGAGTCATCAGTAGTCGTGTATACAATAGAAAAAGATAATTGGCTTTTATCCTTCGAAATATCTAGAATATATAAAATTCTTAAGCCAAGCGATGATCCGGAATGTAGAGACATTCGTCAAAATTATGTTGTTAAAGACCATATAGTTTATAAGAAAATTAACGATAAATTGTGTTTAGTCGTCCCTAAAAACGCCCGGTGGCAGATTTGTAGAGCTAATCATGATGAAATAGGCCATTTTGGTTACTCTAAAACACTTGAAAGAATACAACATTCTTATTGGTTTCCAAAACTCAGGAAATTTGTAAAAAAATATGTTGAAGCCTGTTTAGAGTGCGCATATAATAAAGATAATGTGTCCAAACAGAAAGCGGGTTATATTTATCCTATCGAAAAAGTTCCAGTCCCATTTCATACTATGCATATCGACCACCTTGGATCGTTCGTAAGAAGTAGAAACGGTAATACTCACATTCTTACTGTAGTAGATGGGTTCACCAAATATGTATTTGTTAGAGCTGTAAACGATTTAAAAACTAAAACTACTATTACAGTCTTAGAAAAGATATTTTATGATTTTGGTATTCCAGCCAGAATTATTTCCGATCGTGGTACTAGTTTTACATCAGCCGCCTTTCAAAATTTTTGCATATCTCATGGAATAAAACACGTATTAAATGCAGTCGCTTGTCCCAGAGCTAATGGACAAGCAGAAAGATTTAATCAAACAATTTTCAACTCGTTAGCAGCTCAAAATTCGTTAGGTCATGAAAACGACTGGGATAGATTTCTAGGCAAAATACAGCGGGGCATCAATAATACTGTTAACGCCACCACAAAAAAAACTGCTACCGAGGCAATGTTCGGAATTAAACTTCGCGATATTCTATCAAATAAATTAAGTAATGGATTACAGGAAACTTTAAATAACGTACAGGAAACTAGAAATGAAATTTCCACAAATATAGAAAAAGATCAAAATAATCAAAAACTGAGACATGACAAAAATCGAATTCCAGCAACTCATACTGAGTTGCTGGAATTCGATTATCAGTAGGTGATTTGGTAAAAATATCTCGTAACAATTTTGACAACAACAGCAAAAGTACGAAACTTACGTCTAAATTCGTTGGCCCGTATAAGATAACGGAAGTATTAGGGAATGATCGCTATAGGATAACTGATGTGCCTGGCTTTAGTAGAAAAGGTAAACCATATGCAACTGTAATAGCTGCTGATAGAATTCGCCCGTGGATTCATATTAGAACATTAGAGTTGCACGAAACCGATGAGTCAAGTTCCGACACTGACAGTACGTGAGATTAAGTGTATGTTGTGATGCCAGGAGGCGACACATGAGTAGGATGGCCGAATGTTATAATTTTGTTACGTTAAAGTTGCCAGTTAAAACAATATTGTGCAATGTTGTATGTATAAGAGCCTTTAACAGACCATACGCGCTCTAAAGAAACCAAATTCAATGTGCTAACCCTTAACGAGTAGCGTTGTCTATGGCCGGAGTCAAAACTGATCTGTAATATATTGATTTGTATATTCAATTCCATGATTTTATTGGTATATTAGAATAAATATAATTGGTAAAAATCTCCTATGTTACGAATTCAATAGTTGTAGAATTTTAAACACTGTAATAATAATAATAATAATAATCTTTATTTGCAAAAATATGGTCATATAAGATGGTACAATTTTACAGTGTCTCACATATTTTGGTCGATTTTCTCGACATGCAAACATTAAAATATGAACATTGGTCAAGACTCAAGTTAGTAACATTAGTTTCATAATAATCATTACATTTAGTTTTTTAGTTTAGAATTTATAAGTAATTAAGTCATATATTATCGTATTGTTAACATGTCAATTCATAAAATCTTAAAATTAGCAATGCGTACAGTACAATTAAATTAATCGTCTAATTAAAAACTTATCAACTATCTAATACATTGCGGTCATGTAATCAAGTTATAAAATTGTCTATTAATTGATTAAAATAAATGAAATAAAAATAAAAATGAAATAAAAATTGTATTTACGATTATCGCTGTAACGAAAGGTAAATAATCTTATTGAAACTGAATGATTAAATTAAAGTAAGATTGTTAATAATTCTGTAAAATTATGTAATGATAAGGCCTGTTTTATAATTTATAATATTGTATTTAATAAAAATACTTCTACGGAAGTAACCTTCCGTAGAATATTCTAGAAATCAAATAATAATAATTATGCTACTCAAAATAACTGAATAACTTTTTATAACGATATTGTTAGATTTAGACTCTGTCCTTTAGTAAAATTAGTATCACAAATACTACTACAAATTGTACTAGTTTTTAATACATACTTTGTCATTAATTGTACGAAAATAGTTGTTGAATTGTATAATGGCTTTTGGGTATAAAAAGCCTAGCGATGTTAGCGGGATTCATTCCACTGCTAAGCTATCGAAGAAGCTGAACTTGTAACAAAACTGGTATCTGTGTCTATTGATGTACTTGTACAACCTGTGTAACTATAATAATAATTATTAAACTATATTAACTGTGTTACTGAAGTCGTTTTTCTTATCAATTATGATTCATTTTTTAATAATCGCAAAATTGACACTCTGTTTGCAATTCTGATTCGTAGTAATTTGACTATCGTGAGTTTGACAGTTTTGACGATTTATTTTGTGAATTGATTGTGAGAAATTAGAGATCAACTACGATAACATGGCGCGCCCCTCCAAAATTCAAAACGTTTGAAGTGCGTTGTCTTGCGCGGTCGGCTAGCTATGATTAGTTGACCAACAAATCTTGGTAATAAGTGACATTAAGTGAAATATTACATATTGTACTGTGATTGGTTGAATACTTACTACATACTCCATGCTACATACAAACTCTTTCATAAGGATGTGACTACACACATTGAAACAGTCATTTGGAGGGGCGCGCCATGTTATCGTAGTTGATCTCTACTAAATGTGACCCATGGACGTATAAAAAAAGGCGGACGGAGTCCCACCATACCAGAAAAGGTACGAGTTATGCGATAGAAAGAGAGCGGAGATGTAGGCAAATATAATTGTAGGCACCTAGCACTGCGCGGTCAGAATTTGAACTTTATAGTATCGTGGCATGAGTCGTTAATTCTTTAAACGGGTTTCGTTAGTGGGAATTCTGTTGGTACAACTAATATATTATATTCTGTGACCATACACAAAACTGTGTCGTTCAGAGTCGGCCAGCTGGCTGTATGTACAAGGTCCGCACGCACATGGTGTGACCATTTTAGCCCCGCAGATACCTATAATTTTCACCTTTTTGCAAAAGCCAGTGTTCAAGTAATGAATGCAACTTACTTAGCTTTCCTTCACTCTTCTGGAAGGACAATGAGAAGCCAAAGAGTGAGCCAGATTCACCTTTATGTTGGACACGGGAGGAAATATGGAACTCTCCCGTGACACACATAAAGACCGCCGCTATACAAAATACTAGTAATCCTGAAAAAAAGGTTATAGGCAATGTAAAACTTATAGTCAGGGAGCCCTAGAACATTTCTTTTTATTACTAACAAGCTTATTTTTTGTGAGTAGCTTCATTTTGTTAAGACAAACAACTTTTTTATCTGCGAAAAATCTTAAAAGTGGTAGCTAACAGAGATAGAAAGGATTTCATACGTTTTGTTGATTACAGAACGTAAGGCCCAAGTGGGCCGCGATAACAAAAGATTTCCAAGAATTGGCGATCGAAGGATTCTGATATTTTAGATAATGAACGATAGATCGAAAGTGTTCTTCCGTCTGTCTGTTCTCTTCACGCCCAAACCACTGTACAAATTTTTATGTAATTTGGTATGAATACTTTGAATCCCGGGAAAGGACATACGATACTTTTTGTCGCGGAAATAAAAAGTAGCCTATGGCCTTTCCCGGGACAGTCAGACCGACATACAGACAGACTTTCACATTTATAATATTAGTATGTATATATAAAGCACTTACTCGCCATCACACCACGCCATAGAACCGAGCACTGAAGCTGGTATTACCAAATGGTGACATTTTCCTGTTGCGTGCATTTTCCTTAATAATTATTATAAATAACTTTATTACGCCAATCAAAATGTTAATGTATTTTTCCTTTATTATTGAAATTAATATAACGATTGGTATATTATTACTAGATAGTTCCCAGCTTTTTAGCAAAATCGGTTATACCTCTAAATATTAATCTAATGTATACCCTCAACTTTGTTCAGCTGAAATTCGGTTTTGCACGGGCACCATTCATTTTTTTGTCACAAATTTCAGCAAAATCGGTTCAGCGGTTTTGGGCGTGAAGAGGTAACAGACATATGGACGGACAGACAGACAGGCAGGTGCATTTTCGTATTTATAATATTACTAAAAGAAAGAGAGAAAGAAAGAAAGAAAAAACTGACTACTAGATGACGCCCGCAACTCCGTAGCGCCAAAATTCGTTTATCACGCGGGAACCGTACATTTTTCCGGGATAAAAAGTATCCTATGTCCTTTCCCGGGACTCGAAGTATCTACATACCAAAATATTTCAGCAAAATCGGTTCAGTTGTTTGGGCGTGAATAGGTAACAGACAGACAGACACACTTTCGCATTTATAATTTTACTAGCTGTCCCGGTGAACTTCGTGTGACTTTAAAACCTTCCCTGGACTTCTACGAATATTTTGAAGCTAAAATCAGCCCAATCCGTTCAGCCGTTTTCGAGTTTTAGCGCGACTAACACATTTGAAAATCCATTTTATATATGTTACCGGAAATGTATGTAATCCGTCATTGTATACAATTCCTAGGAAATGTATACAATTCCTAAAATCGCACGGAAATGTGTAAAATTAATTATATTAGACACATTTCCTAGGAAATCTATACATTGCCTAAATAGTAATCGGAAATGTAAAACATTTGCGGTATCAATGGCTACGCGGGGATAGCGGGACGAGGAGACGGCAGGGGTCTGATCAGGCAATCGCGCTAGTGCCGCGTAAACTGTTGTGTTTGTGTTCAAAAAAATTATAGTGCTAGATAATCGTCAAAGTGCCGAGAAAAACCTACAACAACAGGTTGAAAAATGCTGAAATCGAGTGGAAAGAAGCTTGCCCCGTACGTATTGGCACTTCTGTACGAATTGAAGTTCGAGAGATTGATAGGGGACGTGGTGAATGGTGATGCCCGAAATAGTATATTAGTGCCGAGAAAAACCTACAACAACAGGCTGAAAAATGCTGAAATCGAGTGGAAAGAAGCTTGCCCCGTACGTATTGGCACTTCTGTACGAATTGAAGCTCGAGAGGTTGATAGGGGACGTGGTGAATGGTGATGCCCGAAATAGTATAGGTGTAGTTTTGGATAAAACCGATAATGAGCTCTATCAAATTGGTACTAAGAACGTCTTAAAATTATTATATTCTCAGTCTCAGATTAATGTGTGTCCAAGAGTTCTCCTTGATGCATAGGATTAACATCAACACGAAACTCTTTAGGTACCACTTCTTTCCAAGAAAACTCAGAGGTTAAGTTATGTTTATTCTTAGATAGTCTAAACAATTTATCATTTTTAATAGCAAAATTAGGGAAAGAAGTTGGCAAGTTATTACAGCCGTTAAAAATATTAAGGTACCAAGTATCTGTGCCGGTATACTTAGTCCAAGAGTTAGAAATAGCGTTAACCGTTACCGCGCGAGAAAGAGCGTCCGGAATAACATTGTCGCTGCCTTTACGGTGTTTAATCTCAAAGTTGAATTCCGACAAGCTAACGCACCAGCGACCTTATTTTTGCACCTCGCGATACCTACGCAGAAAATCTGGGATGTATGTCGTCCATATTTGACAACGTACAGATGCGTCTTTGGCAAGCCCACGTTAAGAACACCTCGCAGTATAACTTACGTCGCCAGCCTGCCGTATTTAACGTAGGAGATTTTGTCTTTAAGAAAACCTATTTCCTGAGCGATAAAGATAAATATTTCAGTAAAAAGTTAGCTCCTAAATTTATAAAATGTAAAGTTGTAGGTAAACGTTCTCCTTTAGTTTACGAACTGCAGGATATGCAAGGTAAAAAGACCTTGGCGTTTGGCATTTAAAGGACCTTAAATTGTCTAAAAATTATAAATTTTAATTATTTTTTTTTCGTTTAACCTTTTTTTGTTTAATTAGGTAAGACCTTCTGTCTCGCGCCTTGCTTTGTAGGGGAATTGTGCTTAAGATGGCATAGTCAGATAAGACGACACATCGGCTAAATTCGTTGAAATAATTGTGCTTTCTGTGAACTTGTGACGTTTTATGGAGCACCTCAGTATGCCCCTAGTAGCCCAACTTAGTATGCCGGACAGAGACCGTTCTTTACAAAGTAATAAAGGTTTTCCTAATTTTGATGAGAGAATTTTCTTACACTTTTGTTTTGTGGTGAAAAAACGTATAAGGTCAGAATATTTTCTAATAACAAATTGTTATTATGAACATGGATTCTTATAGGCCACCAATATTAATAAAAGCGTGTTCTAACGTTAAGTATTTTTTTGCAAAATTTAAATGTATCCACTATTACTCATTTGGTAAGATGACATACTAGACGTCGGCTTAAGATGACATACAATAGTTACTTATGTTTCCGCTAAATAAGTAACAGAAGCATTGTATATTTTTTGACGATGATGAAGAACTTAAGAATCCTTACACCACTGACAACAAGAGGGATGATAATGCAGCTTGGATTTACGTATTGTATAAGACGATATAGGTGTAGGTGTAGGTCGACCTCCAACTAGGTGGGACGACGATCTCCGTTTAGTTGCAGGTCCATGTTGGATGCGAGTAGCAGGAGATCGGTCATCTTGGCGTTCATTGAGAGAGGCCTATGTCCAGCAGTGGACGAATACAGGCTGATATGATATGACGATAAGACGATATACCATCAAAGTCTAAGGAATCATAGTATGTCGTCTTACCATATCGATATGTCATCTTACACTCGTCGACCTGGCGTGCAATTTATGTTTTTTTTTTCACTGTTATATTAAGTTGATTTTTTTTAAAACTGTTTCATTTCGTTGTTTATGAATCATTTACTTATAAAAGTAAGTTACTGATCTCATGTGACTTATTTTATTTTAAATATTCACCTTCAAACAAAAAGTATGTCATCTTAAGCACAATTCCTCTATGCTGTTTTGTTTGCATAGTCAAACGTTTTAGTTGTGTACAGTACCAACTACGACCTTTTTTGGGTGTTGTCCTTCTCATATTCGTAGGATAATACTCGTGTGCTAGGGCGTCTCGCGTCTTCTCTAATATATAGAGTCTATATGACCGAGATGCAAATGAAAGTTGATGTATGTAAGTGATTTATGAATCTCTGGTCAAAAAATTATCCGCGCGCTGACACAAGAATTGTCTCAATTTTTTTTTCCCATTTCACCATTTTCCCAATTTTTTTTTCCATTTACCCCATTTTCCAAGCTTTATTAGTTTGCATTTTTTCCCTTTTTTCTAAAGAGCTGTTTCTTTTTTCTTTTTTTCAAAGGGATGTCATTTTAACCTTTTTCCCCTTTATTTTCAAAGGGCTTTTTTCCCTTTTTCCACAAAGGGCTGTTAATCTTTTAGCTTTTTTCCCTTTTTTTTCCCAAAGGGCTATTATTATTTTAGTTTTTCCTTTTTTTCCAAAGGGCTTTTATTTTTGCTTTTTCCCCTTTGTTTTTTTAGTTCTTTTTTTTTCCACTTATTCTAGCTTAGCTATTTCAGGATTTTTCCTTTATCATGAAAAATCCTAAGCTAGCGAGGGGGGATATATCGCATAGCGACATCTATTAGGGTTCTTTAGAACCCTTACGCCTAATAGATTTCGTAGTTTATCTATAATTAATAACTTGGAATGAGGTTAGTAGCGACATCTTTGGGGAAATGGTGCAACTATTATAACTCTCCGTTGGGATATCTGATATTTTTACCAGTTATTTTCCTTTTTATTAAACTATTTCTTAATTAAATAAAAAGTATTATTTTAAATTACATCTACCTAAAGATAATTATATTTTTTAACTTAAATTTTAAAAAACAAAAATGTTGATAACCTTTTAATTTGCATTCTTTGACCACTGTCAACTAAAAAAAAAAGATGTGCCCGTGGGTATATAAGCCGAAGGATTTTGGCATATCATTCTCTTTCCCTGATTTCAAGGTCCCCAGTTTCGGGGTTCTACGCTTGGGACTCTTCTACGTTTGGAGCAACTCTTCTACGTTTGGAGCAACTCTTCTACGCTTGGGACTACTTCCCTGTTACGCTCCGTCTGGACTTCTCAGCTACGGTCCGTCTGAACTCTTCTTCTACGTTCTGGAGCAACTTCGCAGCTACGTTCTGGCCTAGACCTTGTGCTCCACTACGACGGGAGCTACGCCCTGACAACTCCGTGGCCGCCTGGAGTAGACCACGTGCTGCCCATGCTGTCTGGCTGACGCACCAACTCTCGCCACACCCTGAACTTGCTGTCACCGACGGGATCCCGAACTGCTGCCACCAACACCTGGCACTCGACGCTGCGCCTGTCACCGGGATCACGGAGACTTGAGGAGCTGGAGTCCCGCAAGTCGCTGCCTGACCCCAGATAAGTGTCGTGTCCCTAAACCCGTGAGATAAAGACTGAGAAATAGGCTGAGGCTAGGATTCGTACCCGCGTTCCCCCGCTCTCCGCTGACTAAGTAGTGTAGTTTTAGTATTTATTGTAATAAATTTGTTATTTGTTAAATTCCTTTTTTTTATTTATCTCTCTCTTTTATTGTCCCAGTGCCGGCCTGGCGACAATTTTTACTCTCAATACTCTCAATACGGAGATAGCACTACGGTCAGTTGCTAACCTACAATCCATCAAAACCGGCCGGGATTTAAGAAGTGCCTTTGCAAGAAAAACTGTACTACAGCAAGATGTCTACTGCTATAAAAAAATATTGTGTACTTCCAAGTACCATTCCAGCTTACCCTGCAAAAATAATAGCCATATGGCAGTCTATGTGGCTATGTCATCATGTCATATCATACCAAACGAAAGTTTGACTTTATACAACAATAATAAGTCGATTTCGTGTTAATTTTTGAGGCTTTAATTAGTAAGATATTATGAATATTATTATAATATTTTACAACGTTGATATCTCAACGAGTGCTTTAATAAAAATGATTATTCTCATTGTACCAACGTGTTTTATTACAGAAATCATTGTTTTCATACATTTCCTAATACGATACTGGAATTATGTACAATTCCTAGGAATTGTACACATTTCCTAGGACATCTATGAATTAAATAGTTTTTAAAACAATATTTTATACATTTCCTAAATAGTTTCAGAATTGTATACATTTCCTAGGATTTGTATACAATTCCTGGATTTCATACATTTCCGGTAACATATTGTTACGGATACGGACACACAGAGCCATCTAGCGTCGAACCGGCAAAACTAGGGGACACACTACACATAAATCCCCTACTCGAAACTAGATGGCGCTAGTTGGTACATGCTCGAATCTCCTTGAAAGTTCCGACCGTTGTTTACTTGTTTACGTGTTTACTTGTTTACGTGAATCGAGTAAGGAACTTTCTAGAATTCGAGTCGCCCATATAAATAGGCGCAGGTGGATGGCCCGGAATTCAGTTTTATCTGAGCGACCTTCGAGGCGACTTCGAAGTGAAAACAAGTGATCAATAGTGAGTGATTGTGATAGTGAACCTACGACTCGGCTAGGACCTAGGACAGTGATAGTGCTCAGTGATTTGGATCTAGTGCTTAGTGTTTGGGACTTAGTGCTTAGTGTTTGGACTTAGTGATTAGTGTGACCTAGTGTTTGTGAATAAGGTCTTCCAGAGAGTCACCAGGTCTTTCTCTCCGAATCCTCGAACCCTAGCACGTAACAACTGGTGTCGGAAGTGAGATTTGGAGATGCCATTGACTCCGAGAGAGGACTTCAAGGGGAGTGTCAGGACAAGGGCGCAGCGAGCTGCTGCCATTGACTCCGAGAGAGGAGTTGGAGGTGGAGCTGCGGAGGCCACACCCACTGGGGACCAAGCTCCGCCCACTGCGGGGCAGGCCCCACCCGCTGGCCCCGCCCACCAGGCTCCGCCCACTGACCACGCCCCCCAGGCTCCACCCACTTCGGGTGAAACCACGCCCACTGGCTCCGCCCACCCGGATCCGCCCACCGACCACGCCCCTCAGGCCCCGCCCACTCTGCACATGGCCACGCCCACTAGCTCCGCCCACCAGGCCACGCCCACTCAGGCCACGCCCACTGGCCCCGCCCACTTGGCCCCGCCTGCTCAGGCCCCGTCAACTAACTCCATCCATCCTGCCACGCCCGTAGTTTCTACGGCCCCTCAAATGGCTCCTCAATTGGAAAGCATAATTGAGTTAATTCAGGCTTTGCAAGAGGCCCAAGACCGCAAGATTCTCGGCGCTTTGCAAGATTCTCAAAGGGCAATGATGGAGGCACAAGAGCAACAAAAAGTCCTCCAAGAAAAAGCACTTGGAGCTATAAAGGATGTAAGTGACACTGTGGTTAAGCTCCGAAAAGATGTCGACATAATGGACGAACGAGTTACGGGGTTAGGATTGGATGTGGAAAATGTGAAAACCGGCCTTACTGAACTTCAGAAGAAAGTAGTGCGCCTGGAAACCACAGGAGTGGCGGTGTCTAGTGGAACTACCGGAGTGGTGCAAGTGGTACAAGGACCAAGAGTTAAAGTGCCACCATACGACGGTACTACTTCTTGGAACGCTTATCGTCAGCAATTCCAGACGGTTGCTTCTGCCAACGGATGGACTGACGAACAATGCCTGACCGCTCTCACTGTTGCGCTCAGAGGGCAAGCTTTGTCGGTCCTAGAAGCACATACAGGGAAGGGGTTCCAAGACCTGATGGAGGCCCTTGAATCCAGATACGGGGAGCGACACCTGGAGCACGTGTTCCGTGCTCAACTTCGTGACAGAGTCCAACGCTCAGGAGAGGGACTGCAGCAATGGGCGTTGGAAATTGAAAAACTTGTCAAGAAGGCACACCCAGGAGCCGATTCCAAGATGATCGACACGAATATTGTGCAAGCATTTGTCGACGGAATCAGGGACCTCGAGGTCAGAGCTGCAGTGAGGCTACGTCACCACACCTCGCTAAAGGAAGCATTATCGCATGCTTTGGAGGTCGAGGCTGTTCGCCGTGACATACGACAGACCCATAACATCCATGAGGTCTCTGAGGATGTTAAGGAGGTCAAGGCTCCCACGAAGAGAAGTTTTGGAGCCATGTGCTACAAGTGCGGTGAGAGGGGCCATCTTCAGCTCAACTGCCCGCAGAAGGAGACCCAGATGGCAAGGATGAAAAGGCTCGAGGAACAAGTAGAGGAGCTGAAGAAGCAAGGAGCTTCGTCCCCTGCCCGGGATCAGGGAAACGAATAAAAGCCAGGACTAAGGGGCGAGTACTGGCTGACGCGGAGGAAGCCCCGATAACTGTTATCTCCCAAGCATGCAGCTGGAATAGTCTTGTGATTCAGGGGACTATTAACAGGACGGATTGCAAAATGACTCTAGACACAGGAGCCTCTAGAACAATAGTGAACCCAAATCTAGTAAAAGCCTCAAGTAGACATAAGAGGAGAATTAACTGTCGGCTTCTTACTGCCTCCGGTCAGCCACTACCCGTCCTGGGAGAAATGTCAGTTACGATTAATGTAGGGGGGTCCTCATACCCTCATGACGTTATCGTGGCTGAGATTATGGATGATTGCATCTTGGGTTTGGATTTCATGAAGAAGCACAACTGCGGAATTAATGTCGCTGACGGAGTTTTCAAGTGTGGCGAAGAAGAAATTTTCATCCTTGGAGGCGCCTGCGGGAAAGTCGCATGTGTAAAGGAAGTCATTATACCTGGACGAGCGGAAGCTAGAGTGCTGGTGAAACTACCGCCAGCTGGAAAGAAGAAGTCAAACAGATGTGTGTTGATCGAAGACACACCTAGCAAGACATCAGCGCAAAAACTGATGACGGCGAGAACCCTTGTTAGTGGAAGCAGTAACGCTGTGGTCAAGGTTTTGAATCTTGGTGATCGCGAGATCTGCTTGAACAAAGGTGACGTCATTGGAAAGTGCGAGGAAGTTGTCTGGATGAGAAAGTGTAGTTCGATCACAGGCTCAGACTCAGCCAACAGCAGCAACTATGGAATAGTGACTGAGCTACTCGATGACTGCAAGAGTAATCTGACTTATTCGCAGAGCATGAAAGCTAAGAAGTTTTTACAACGCCACGCGAATATCTTCTCCAGTCAGGAAGGCGACCTTGGAAGAACTTCGATGGTTCAGCACAGGATAGATACCGGAAGCGAGAACCCAATTCGTCAACGAGCAAGACGGATACCCATTGCAAAGGAAAAAGAAGTTGAAAGCCTTTTGGAGGACATGAGAAGGCATAAGATTATTGAACCGTCTGCAAGTCCGTGGTGCTCACCTGTTGTGTTAGTGAAGAAGAAAGATGGCAGCACAAGATTTTGTGTGAACTACAGGCGTCTCAATGATGTCACTAAAAAGGACAGCTATCCATTACCTCGAATTGACGACACTCTGGATACCTTGAGTGGCATGAAATGGTTCTCGACCCTGGACCTGAAATCTGGATACTGGCAGGTGGAAATTCACCCAAAAGACAAGGAGAAGACAGCTTTCTCCACCGGTAAAGGTTTATGGCAGTTTAACGTCATGCCCTTTGGATTGTGCAACGCACCTGCCACATTTGAGCGACTCATGGAGTGTGTACTGGTAGGCTTAGTTGGAGAGGCTTGTTTAGTCTACTTGGACGACGTCATCATTGTTGGCCGCGACTTCGAGGACCATTTGCGAAACTTAGAACGTGTTTTCGCCAAAATAGAGGGGGCCAAGTTAAAGTTGAATCCGAAAAAATGTCGTTTATTCAGGAGTAAGGTCAATTATCTCGGCCATGTCATCTCCAGTGATGGAATCCAGACGGACCCGGAGAAACTGGAAGCAGTTCAAAATTGGCCAACCCCTAAGAACAAAACCGAAGTGCGGGCATTTCTCGGCTTATGCTCCTACTACAGGCGTTTTGTTAAGGGATTCTCGGAGATAGCCAAGCCATTACATCGGCTGACAGAGGATAAACGACAGTTTATTTGGGACGAGACTTCTGAAGATTCTTTTCAGAAACTGAAGAAACATCTGTGTGAAACACCAATCCTGGGGTATCCACAACCTGCAAGTCAGTTTATAGTCGACACGGACGCAAGCAACACGGCCATTGGAGGGGTGTTATCTCAAAAACAGGGTGAAAGAGAAGTTGTAATTGCATATTTCAGCAAATCTTTATCTAAGCCAGAGAGAAACTACTGTGTGACAAGAAGAGAACTCTTGGCTGTTGTAAAGACGCTACAACATTTCAGCAAATATCTCATCGGCAGACAGTTTTTACTGCGAACTGATCACGCAGCCTTGAAGTGGCTACTGCAATTCAAGAACCCAGAAGGCCAAGTAGCTCGATGGATTGAACAACTACAGGAGTATGACTTCAAGACAGAACACCGCAGCGGAAAGGCGCATGGGAATGCCGACGCACTTTCACGAAGGCCTGGTTCAGAGGACTGCAAACACTGTGTTAAACAGGAATCTAATGAAATGACATTAAAGTTAACCAGAACAAGTCCCTTGGGTCTCTGGGAGAATGATGCTATGAGAGAGGCTCAAGAAAGAGACGACGACCTTCGGCATATCATCACATGGAAGAAACACGGTGACGTAAAACCAATCTGGAGTGAAGTTGCACCCACTGGCGCTGTCACTAAGGCGTACTGGGCGCAATGGGACAGTCTGATACTTCAAAATAGAATACTTTACCGGAAATGGGAGAAGACTAACGGCAGAGAGTTCCATCTTCAGATAGTTGTCCCAAGGACGAGAGTACCAGATGTTCTCCGTGAAATACACGATGGCGTATCAGGAGGTCATCTAGGTGTCAAGAGGACGTTAACAAAAGTGCGAGAACGATTCTACTGGTTGCATTGTCGAGATGATGTGCAGGATTGGTGCCGCAAAGTACTACTTGCGCTGCAGTGAAGGGACCACAAACAAGGAGCCGTGGGAACCTGCGCTTGTATAACGTTGGCGCACCGTGGGAACGAATTGCAGTTGACGTAGCTGGACCATTTCCTGTAACGGAATCGGGAAACAAGTATTTTATGGTGGTCATGGATTACTTCACCAAATGGCCCGAAGTGTTCGCCATACCAAACCAGGAAGCTACAACAGTTGCTTCTAAGCTAGTCGAAGAAGTGATATCACGCTTTGGTGTGCCTCTAGAAATCCATTCCGATCAGGGCAGGAATTTCGAATCGCAGGTCTTCCAGGAAGTGTGCAGAATTTTGGGAATGCATAAAACGAGGACCACCGCGTACCATCCACAGTCTGATGGAATGGTTGAGAGATTTAACCAGACCCTTGAGAGGCATTTGGCGAAACTGGTAGATGACAAACAAAAGGATTGGGACAAGTATATACCGCTCTTCCTTCTGTCGTACTGTACCGCCGAGCATGAGAGCATAAAAGCTACCCCGGCGTATGTCAATTACGGTAGAGAACTGCGAGTACCAGTAGACCTCTTGACAGGAGGGTCACCGGAGGAACCGAAGACCGTACAAGACTATGTCTGCGATTTAAGGAAAAAGATGCGCTATATACACGCCATGGTTCGGGAAAATGGGTTGCAGTCAAGTGAGAACATGAAGACCAGATACGACCGGAAATCGAACACGAGCGGCTTCGAAGAAGGGTCACTGGTGTGGCTGCATAACCCAACTCGCCGAAAAGGGAAATCTCCAAAGTTGCAGACTAAGTGGGTACGGCCCATACAAAGTGGTTACCCGATTGAATGATGTGACTTACAGGATTCAAAAGCAACCAAGAGGGACATTCAAAGTTGTACACATAGACCGTCTGGCGCATTACCATGGCAGTAATAATGATGCTCGGGACGAGCATCTCTAAGAGGGGAGTAGTGTTACGGATACGGACACACAGAGCCATCTAGCGTCGAACCGGCAAAACTAGGGGACACACTACACATAAATCCCCTACTCGAAACTAGATGGCGCTAGTTGGTACATGCTCGAATCTCCTAGAAAGTTCCGACCGTTGTTTACTTGTTTACGTGTTTACTTGTTTACGTGAATCGAGTAAGGAACTTTCTAGAATTCGAGTCGCCCATATAAATAGGCGCAGGTGGACGGCCCGGAATTCAGTTTTATCTGAGCGACCTTCGAGGCGACTTCGAAGTGAAAACAAGTGATCAATAGTGAGTGATTGTGATAGTGAACCTACGACTCGGCTAGGACCTAGGACAGTGATAGTGCTCAGTGATTTGGATCTAGTGCTTAGTGTTTGGGACTTAGTGCTTAGTGTTTGGACTTAGTGATTAGTGTGACCTAGTGTTTGTGAATAAAGTCTTCCAGAGAGTCACCAGGTCTTTCTCTCCGAATCCTCGAACCCTAGCACGTAACAATATATATATAGACTAGCTGTCCCGGTGAACTTCGTGTCACTTTAAAACCTTCCCTGGACGTCTAAGAATATTTTAATACTAAAATCAGCCCAATCCGTTCAGCCGTTTTCGAGTTGTAGCGCGACTAACACATTTGAAAATCCATTTTTATATATAAGACTAGCTGTCCCGGTGACCTTCGTGTTACTTTAAAACCTTCCCTGGACTTTTACGAATATTTTAAGACTAAAATAAGCCCAATTCGTTCAGCCGTTTTCGAGTTTTAGCGCGACTAACACATTTTAAAATCCATTTTTATATATTGATAAAAGTATAATGTAATACACCTGTAAATGATAGAGGTAATGTAAATAAATATTTCCAGAAAATCATTATACATCAATTGGTTTATTCAGAATAACCATACTACAATAGTTACATTACTGGGACTGTGTTACTATATAAAAGTTAACTAAGTAAGCTTTTTAATTTGGAACACTGCTATAACATTAAATTTACATTTGTTTAGAAGATAACTTACTATTTTGATTTTCCTTGATAATTTCCTGACAGTTAAGGAAACGCGATATAGTAATATCAGCTCAGCTATTGATAATTAATTATTAAGTATCGGTACTTATTAAATTGGTAGTGTTTACTAACGCCAACAACAAATCTCACACCTAATTGACGGACATTATAATTAGTTACTAAAAACATTACATGAGATCAGGTATAAAACTAGAAATATCACATTTTCCATATTAACTACACTTTTAATATTGAAATAACTAACTTCAAACAAATTTACCTTTACGACCTCGTGTTTTCACGATTGACTAAACTTATGCAAAATTCTAAACTTATACTTTCAATTATTAGTCTCTTAAATACAACAATTTAACATGAAATACTTACCTTATATTTGCAGATTTATGCTTGAAAAACCTTTGTTATTACCAGATGCCACCGATTAACCGGGATGAATTTTTTATCCTCCTCACGTCTTCACATCGAGCAACCATAATTGACCTCGTTCCTCTTTTTTTTTTAAACTTTCTTCCGCCGCCTTGACATTTTGTCTTTGACGTTTCTTTTTTTTCTACTTTAAGTAAGTAAATTAATATCTCTAAAAAATGTTTACTAGTTAGTTTATTTATATTCCTAATAATCGTCCATCCTGACAAAATTTGCTACCACGCAAATTGAAAAGAATTAACAATAGAGAAAGAGAGAAAAAAAAATCTCAGCTTCTGAGTTACAAACAAAAATACCTACTAGCTTTTGTTACGAAGTTACTATAGCTTGACGTCAAGTCGACATCAGTCAGCCTGGCTTCTGATAGAGGATACCTGTAATAATAAAAAGAAAACAACATTAAGTCTACTTATTTTAACCATCACTAAATGTCATAACTATTTAATGTTCCTCCAATTTTACTTTAGCTTTACTTTATATCATTATTAAATTTTCATTTAGTTATTTTCATCATCAAACCAGATGGCCCATTTTATTATGACAGAAAGAACAAGATTTTTTTCATCGTCAAATAAGACGGCCCATTTTATAAATATTTTATACATTTTATGTGTTGCCCAGTTTTTCATCGTTCGGTTAACGGCCCTGATTCATTACACAAAGTTACTTTCACCATTTTCTCATCGTCTGGTCAGACGGCCCTGTATTTGTCACTAAGAACAACTTCCACCATAATTTTTCATCGTCTAGTATATTAGTAATACAGGGCCGTCTAGGCCCTGTATTACTAATATATGTATACTTTCACCATTTTCTCATCGTCTGGTCAGACGGCCCTGTATTTGTCACTAAGAACAACTTCCACCATAATTTTTCATCGTCTAGTTAGACGGCCCTGTATTACTAATGCATGTATACTTTCACCATTTTCTCATCGTCTGGTCAGACGGCCCTGTATTTGTCACTAAGAACAACTTCCACCATAATTTTTCATCGTCTAGTTAGACGGCCCTGTATTACTAATACATGTATACTTTTACCATTTTCTCATCGTCTGGTCAGACGGCCCTGTATTTGTCACTAAGAACAACTTCCACCATAATTTTTCATCGTCTACTTAGACGGCCCTGTATTACTAATACATGTATACTTTCACCATTTTCTCATCGTCTGGTCAGACGGCCCCGTATTTGTCACTAAGAACAACTTCTACCATAATTTTTCATCGTCTAGTTAGACGGCCCTGTATTACTAATACATGTATACTTTTACCATTTTCTCATCGTCTGGTCAGACAGTCCATAATTTAGTCCAAATATCTATAATCCATATTTTATTTACCTTTAGTTTTCTATCCTTCAAGCATATCAATTAGCTCTTCAGTACTGTCTGCATCTGATTCATTAGTATCAGAGTCCCGATCATCATCATTAAATCTTCTCAGTACATCTGAAGCTACTTTAGCCTGGTACTTCTTGTAACCTTTAAGTCCTTTTATAGAGACAATGATATATCTATAATTTCCTAAGGATCTCTTAATTCTGTAAGGACCACTGTATTTTTCTTTTAACTTTTTTACCGAATTTAAGTAAGTTTTATCTTGAGCTCCCTTCCAAAGGACTAAATCCCCCTCCTTGTACACTGTGGGTTTTTTCCTTTTTTCATCAAATTTAATTTTCATGTATTCTGAAGTTTTCTTTATTTTTCGTGAGGCACATTCTTTATTATGCAAGGCTGTTGTTTCGTCATCATATAAATTTGATGATAAACCCTGCAACTTAGCACGACTTCCTTGGAACATAAGGCGATAAGGAGCAAAACCAGTAGAAGAGTTTACCATGTTGTTAGTGCCCCACACAACTTTATTTAAGCATGCATCCCAATTGCGCTCTTCGGATGTACTTTTGTTAATGGCTTCAAGTAAGGTGCGATTATATCTTTCAACCTGCCCATTAGACCTAGGTGAAGCAATAGTGTTCAAAATGTGTTTAATTTGATTCTTGTTGCAGAATTCCTTAAATCTTTTGCTAGTAAATGCAGCTCCACTGTCTGATATCATTCGCCTTGGATAACCAAAATATGAGAAAATTTGTTCAAGATTTTCCTCAGCTTCTGCTGATTTTGTCGTTTTAGTGGGTCTAGCCCAAACAAACTTTATATATGAATCCACTATAACAAATAAATACGAGAATCCTGTTCTACTTTTACAGAATGGACCCATATGATCAATATGTATGGTGTCCATGGGTTCTTCGGGTTCTTCTCTTTTCTCTATGGGATGCAGGGACCCTTCCAACTTACCATATTGTCCCCTTTTGTAAATGCAATCTAAACAAGCGTTAACATACTTGCGCACAAAACGAGTCATCCGTGGGAACCAACAATGTTCTTTTATTATAGCATCACAGCACTTAAGACCGGGGTGTCCTATATCATCATGATATTTGCGTAGAATATTCCATCGTGCAGCTTTCGGAATCACTAATCTCAATGTTCCATCAGTCATTTTCCTAAATAATTTATTGTCTTCCATTACATAGTTATTAGTGATGTCTGGATCTGCCAAGTTATTCTCAAATTTTTGCTTTATACAACAAATATTAGCATCTTGATTTTGCAAACACACAACCCAATCTAATATGTCTAACACATTTATTGTTGTTGTAACTGGTGTCCTGCTTAAAGCATCTACATGCTTATGTGACAGTCCTGGTCTATGCACCGCCTCCATATTATATTCTTGTATAGCTAACCACCATCTTGCAACCCGCGGTAAAAGATCTTTCTTTTCAAATGTCTGTCGAACAGCTACACAATCAGTTACAACTGTAAAATGTATTCCAGCCAGATAAATACGAAATCTTTTTAGTGTTTCAACAACTGCTAGAGTTTCCAATTCGAATGAGTGATATAGTGCCTCTTCCTTACTAGTCTTTCGGCTAAAGTACGCTACTGGCTGTAATGCATCACTCATTTTCTTTAGCAGTATACCAGCTATGCCTTTACTTGATGCATCCGTGTGCACTTCTGTGATAGCGCTGGGATTATACAGAGCCAGCACTGGTCTTTCCGTAAGTAAAGCCTTAAGAGTGTCGAAGGCTATTTGTTGAGGGCTACCCCACTTCCAGGTTCTTTCCTTTTTTAGCAATCCATATAGGTCGTGTGTGATGGTAGCATAGTTTTTGACAAACTTACGGAAGTAACTTGTTAGGCCCAAAAACTTGCGTAACTCATGGACATTCTCAGGTTCCTTATATTTTGTGACTGCCTCTATTTTCTTCTGGCCGGGTCGTATGCCTTCTCTGCTAATCTCGTAACCTAGATAATCCAACTTAGTGTGAAGGAAAATGCATTTATCTAAATTAAGGGTCAAGTTAACATTTCTTAAGATGGTCAAAACCGTTCTCACTGTATCCAAACCTTCATCCTCTGTGACACTAGGGATAAGTAGGTCATCGATGTAAGGCAACACTTTGTCAAACCTTAACGCTCCCAATATTTTATCCATAAGTTTCTGGAACACACACGGCGAGTTTGCAAGTCCAAAGGGCATTCTCAAAAACTCATAGTGTCCCTCAGGTGTAACAAAACCAGTTTTTGGGATTGACGACTCTTGCATTGGTATCTGATAATATCCTTGTGATAAATCTAAACTTGTAAAAAATCTTTTTCCGGACAATTTTTCTATCTGTTCTTCAATTACAGGTAATGGATATTTATCCTTTATTGTTATACTATTTAGTTTTCTATAGTCCACACACAATCTATAGTCGCCACCCTTTTTCCTGACCAATATTATTGGGCTAGCATATGATGAAGTAGCTTCTCTAATAATACCATTATTCAACATCTCGTCTATTTTCTCTCGTACTATTGTCTTTTCAGGTATTGATAATCGATATGGCCTATAACAAACTGGTTTTTCGGAGTTTAATTCAATTACCATACTTAATTGGTTGGTACAGCCCAATTCAGTAGTATCAGCTGAAAAGCAATCGTTTAACTCTGTCAATAACGCAATTAATTTTTCTTTTATTTCAGGATCCTGTGAACCACATCGAATCTTTGCAACATCAATTGATAGTAAATTACAGTCTGTGATTCTTTTATTTTCTTTATTACCTGATACCATTCTTTCCTCACTTATTAACCCTCTTGTTAATAATTGGCCCTTCAATAGTACTAATGGTTCATTAGATGCATTAGTTACTTGCAAAATACTTTCACCTCCAGAAATAATTGAAGCAGGTATGGCATAATCTGTAATGCCATAAAAGTGTCTACAAGATTCTACATACACAATATCATTGGGTGCAGCATCATTCACTATGTCAACCATCATTACATGACCAGCTGCTATAGTAGTGTTGTATTTGCATCTAATCAAAGACTTTATTTTCCCATAAGATACGGCATCCAGATGAAGTATTCCAGTTTCTATCGGCTGTTGAACTTTTTTATTAATGTTAAACCTATCTCCGCTAATAACAACTTCAATACTGGGTTCATTAATGATGGGTTGCCCTAATATCATATCCATGGAGGTCATGTGCCAACCCGTTATAACTAATTTTGTTTCAAAATTAATTTTATCAACAATGATTGTGGCATTTATATAACCTTTTGTTGGAACAGGTGTGCCACCAACCTCCTACAAACATTTCACACGGCAAGATGGGTACATGCAATTGAAATGCAAGATCACTATTAATTACATTAATCTTTGCCCCAGAATCAAAGTATGCACGAGCTGAAATGCCATTTATATCTACAATCTTATAATATATATGATTTACCTCGGACAACAAGTTGATAGCCGCCTAATTTTTCCTCCCAATGACGCTTGATGGAAGCACTGTGGTAGTCAAAGTTGTTGTTGGTTTGAACCAACACTTTTCTGGTGTATGTCCAAATTTACCGCAATGTTGGCAGTTTGTTCTGCTAACTTGAACATTCTTTGGACACCGTCGAACGGTATGTCCCGGTTCTTTGCATAAGAAACAGGTAATTGGTCTTCTATTTTCTTTTACTTCCCCTTTGTCATCACTTCTGTAGCCCAGTACACGATTTTGAATCGGTAATCTCTGTTTCATTTCTTCCATCACAGAAAGAAATTTTGAATATAACTCGCTGGGATTCTTGTAATTACCAGCTCTTGCTGGTGCTCTCATATGGATAGGGAGGCCATCAATGATACATGCAACAGCTTTCTCGTCAAAAATTTCCAACTTTGTCAGCAAAGCATTTTTACTACAGAAATATTGTGTCATGCTCTCGTTTGTCTTCCTTTTTGCCAACATTTCTCTCAAGGTTTCAACATAATCTATGTTTTTAGGAAAGGCCGCTTTCAACTCCCGCTTCCAATCTTCCCATGTGTAATCATAAGTTGGTAAAGAAGCATGCCAAACTTTGGCCATGCCTGTTAACCTTGACTGCATAAAATAAGATTTTATTTCATCCGTCCAGTTATGAACAGCACCCAGCTGTTCAATCTTGTTGATCCACTGTGGTGCAAATATACTGGTGCATTCTGGGTCAAAAATCGGTATAATATCTGCTTTTGCAGTGACGCCTTCAATAAACGTTGGTGCCGATTTACTCTGACTGCTCTCCTCTACAACATCCCCAGATGACTCAATATTAATGGACTCGGGTGAAGACTCCCGTGGATACAAAGGACGCCATTTCTTATGTCTTGGATGCTCTGCCTGCTCTTTTTCACCAGAACTCTGACATCTCCTTTTGGGCAGCATTTTGATGACAGGATTTCCAGATCCCACTTCTGAAAATGATAAAAGTATAATGTAATACACCTGTAAGTGATAGAGGTAATGTAAATAAATATTTCCAGAAAATCATTATACATCAATTGGTTTATTCAGAATAACCATACTACAATAGTTACATTACTGGGACTGTGTTACTATATAAAAGTTAACTAAGTAAGCTTTTTAAATTGGAACACTGCTATAACATTAAATTTACATTTGTTTAGAAGATAACTTACTATTTTGATTTTCCTTGATAATTTCCTGACAGTTAGGAAACGCGATATAGTAATATCAGCTCAGCTATTGATAATTAATTATTAAGTATCGGTACTTATTAAATTGGTAGTGTTTACTAACTCCAACAACAAATCTCACACCTATTTAATTTTCTGTTATTTTTTGCTGTAATTCGTTAAGGTGACGCAGCGTTAAAGTAAGAAACCGTGTTGGATATGTTTTAGATTGCTTGTTTTCTATGAGAGGCCGGCCCGGCCTCTCATAGAAAACAAGCAATGGAACAGCAAAAAATGGAAAGGGCGTAAGCGACAAAATGGTTTTTGTCGCATAATTTAAAAACCATAAATACATTTCATATAAGCTATGCACAAATTAAAGTGCATGCTTGAACCAATTTATGTACAAATTTTGGAACCTTAAATCACTCTCCTCTGTTGGAAAAATAGGAATCCCTTTTTTTACAGAGGTCTTTTCGATTGATTATTCTGTGCTATAAAAGTTGTCCAATCGTGTTATGCTATGGGCAATTCAAAGACAAAGACATGATGAATACTGACAATGAACTTCAATTTCTTAGCTTTAGTCATTGCTGAGAAAAATCGGCATCGCTACAGCCAAATTATCAAGGCGTCGCCTTAAGAATTCCCCCATAGCACAGGCTGCGCCTAGTTTGGGGTACTGCCACTTTTTAAAACATTTTGTTAAAATTTAGTTATGACAATAAAGATTTGTATTTGTATTAATGGACGGACATTATAATTAGTTACTAAAAACATTACATGAGATCAGGTATAAAACTAGAAATATCACATTTTCCATATTAACTACACTTTTAGTATTGAAATAACTAACTTCAAACAAATTTACCTTTACGATCTCGTGTTTTCACGATTGACAAAACTTATGCTAAATTCTAAACTTATACTTTCAATTATTAGTCTCATAAATACAACAATTTAACATGAAATACTTACCTTATATTTGCAGACTTATGCTTGAAAAACCTTTGTTATTACCAGATGCCACCGATTAACCGGGATGAATTTTTTATCCTCCTCACGTCTTCACATCGAGCAACCATAATTGACCTCGTTCCTCTTTTTTTTTTAAACTTTCTTCCGCCGCCTTGACATTTTGTCTTTGACGTTTCTTTTTTTTCTACTGTAAGTAAGTAAATTAATATCTCAAAAAATGTTTACTAGTTAGTTTATTTATATTCCTAATAATAAGACTAGCTGTCCCGGTGAACTTCGTGTCACTTTAAAACATTCCCTGGACTTCTACGAATATTTTAAGACTAAAATCAGCCCAATCCGTTCAGCCGTTTTCGAATTTTAGCGCGACTAACACATTTGAAAATCCATTTTTATATACAGTAAAACCCGTTTAAGACGATTTCACAGGGACTCAACCAAAAACGCGTCTTAAGCGGGAAAGCGTATTATGCGGGATATAGGGAAATAAAAAACGAACCTACTACATACGTATGTATTATTATTTATTATGTTTTTTCGGATGTAGGTGTTCCTATCAATGAAGATTATGCGTCTACATTTAATCTGGAAGTGATAATCTAGAGCTTTAAACCAATCGAATTGAATCGTTTCAACGAATGCCGTCATTCAAGCTCGAGATTGTGCATCATAAAAATATGTTACAGGAAGCGATTTTAAGTTTTTGAAACAACGTGAATTTTTCGCCTTACCAATCACCAGCAAACGTAACTTTTCTGACCCATCAGAATTGGCACAGGCCAGGACAGTCAGTCTCTCTTTATTTGCTTTGCCACCATGACAAGTCTCTCCCTTGAAAACATAGTATTTTTCTGGCATCAATTTAAAAAATAAACCAAATTCGTCTGCGCCAAAAATGTCTCGCGGTTCGTAATTTTGCAACAATTCGGGAAGTGTTGCCACTTACCATCCATCGTATCAACTATCAACATCTCAATTCCCACTGACTTGACGGTACACAATGCCGTGGTGATGAGGTAAGAGGTGATATTTTTAGGGCGTTCGGGCGTATTAAACGGGATGACGATCGTATTAAGCGTTAAAGAATGTATGAAAACATTACTCAAGTTGCAGGGACTCATGCAAAATGGCGTATTATGCGGGAAATCGTATTAAGCGTGATCGTCTTAAACGGGTTCTACTGTATAAGACTAGCTGTCCCGATGAACTTCGTATCACTTTAAAACATTCCCTGGACTTATACGAATATTTTAAGACTCAAATCAGCCCAATCCATTCAGCCGTTTTCGAGTTTTAGCGCGACTAACACATTTGAAAATCCATATTTATATATAAGATAAGACGAAGAAAGAAGATATTAATATATAAGTATTAAGTATAGATAGGATATATTACTGCAATGTTTTCACGCTTAACGGCAGCACCAGCACAGACAGTAAATTATTATTCATTCGTTATCATGTCCTAAAAGCGAGCGTCACTCTGAGGTAAATGTGGGATGATAATCCATTTTCCTCGTGTCAATGACATCATAATATTCATGTTCAGCTTTACTCATAGTCCTGTAATACGTGCTTGGGGCAACATCTTCAAGACATGAGCTATGGGCAACCGTGAGTTTATCTCTGTCTTTCTCTTTGTGTAGATAATGAGTAAAAACTGTTTTTCATATAATTTCTTTAATTAACATTTTTTTTTCTTTAACACCTATAGTCTATACCAGAGGTTCCCAAACTCCTTTGTGTCGTGACTCGTGGCCCACTTTTGAGGTGTTGGTGCATACTGCGGACCACCCCCCCACCATGATACAATACAATACTAATCCATGAAACTTGCTATTATTTTAAGTAACAGTCGCTGTGCTTTTCAACTAATTATTATCCGCCTATGGCAGGGATAGCGAACCAATGGCACGCGACATGAAATTTTGAGCACGTCAATGATCACAAAATTATTATAGTGGTTATTCTACAAAAGCACCAAGTGAGGCTAGGGGCATTACATTTTTAAATATACGCGTCAGGATTATAAAGAAAAATATTATTTAATGACACGTCTATGACATCACTAATTGAGTAATTATTCAGAAAACTGGCATGTTTCCACGATATAGCTTTGAGTTCTAGCACGTAGTTCCCGCAAGGCTTAGGCTGTGTTTCCACCAGAGATGCGTTTCTGTGAAAGTAGCAGCGCTGAAGGAGTAACTTTATTTTTAATTTTTGTATGGGCTAACGCATGACGCGTTTGCCCATACAAATCACAAAAAAGAATCTTTCAGCGCAGTGTCTTTCACCGTGAACTCCATATAAAGGTCAAAACACACTCTATACACTCTATAGTATTATCACGTTCTTTTGTTACACCTTATATTTTTCTGCTAATCTTCCCTCTACTTACAGTTGGAGTTCTAGCGGTGTGGGTTCTTCTGCCGATGACGATAAATGGGTATTTCCATAACACCCCTGCTGATAAATACAATTTACCACTTCGAAATAGTTCACTGTTTGGCTACAGCATGGAGTATATGGAGACGTATAAAAGGTAGAATACTTAATACTACTATTATTAACAAGATGACGCCCGCAACTCCGTTGCGCCAAAATTCGTTTATCGCGCGGGAATCGTACCGGGATAAAAATTATTCTATGTCCTTTTGTTCCGGGATAAAAAATATTCTATGTCCTTTCCCGGGACTCAAAGTATGTCCATACCCAGCAAAATCGGTTCAGCGGTTTGGGCGTGAAGACTGAAGAGGTAACAGATAGACAGACACACTTTCGCATTAATAATAATATTAGAACAGATGCTTCTCACTGTTACTGTAGTTTAATTGAAACGCAGGGTTATCACGTAAAAATAGCGATCAACAATCCACTAGCAATAATCGCGCGAGCGATTGCTGGGTATATAAACAATGGTGTCATGTATAGAGATCGATTGCAATCGTATTGTTTTGGCTGATATACGTGATACGGAATTGCGATTTTGGAGCAATTATCGCGCAATAATTGCTATCGCATTGCTCTCGCAAGATACGTCATACGTGTTACCGCGGCGGGAAGTCTACTCCGAAGTGTTTTGAATGTTTCGGTACATGATCGGGTCGTTTCCCATTCCTAAAAATACTTTTTTTAAAGTTCGGGGCTCGTGCCGACCGAAAGTCACGTGCCTCAGTTTGTCACTTGACTTCGATAGATGATACCCGATGTAACTTCGGAGTAAGGTCATTTCTAAACTTCGGTCGGCTTTCGATCGGACGGATCCGAAGATTTGAATGCGATTTCGGAGTAGGCCTCCAGGCTACGCAGGAGTAGGATTATAATAATAGTCCCCTTTGTGTGCAGTATACAAAAAAACTCTTTCTCGTCCTATGCTCTCATAAGGTAGACGAATCATTAACACCACTTCTGACAAACACCATTAACACCAGATCAGACACTAATTCTTAATAGAGTTCCGCCACCAATATTTGTTTGAGAACCTCTGCTCTAAACTACTGGACCATTCATGCGATACTACCATTAGCTTATATTATTATGCTACTTATACTAGCAAAAACTTGCGGCTTTGTCCGTAAGAATGCAGTAGGTATCTCACTGTAAACTATCAGTCGTTTGTTGTTTAATCTGAAGCTGGAATAATGTTGCATAAATTGTGTTGATTCTGTACCTTCTTTTGTAAATTTAATTCTGTACATGCTTTCTTTTCTTTCTTTTTCACTTTTTCTTTTCTTTCGATTGATCCTGTTTATTTCTTTCAGCCTGATAGTAAGTGCTCCGAATGCGGACGTACGGGGTCACATCTACAATATCGACTTGAATAATAAAAATGTTAGTCAACTAAACACTTCGTCTGGTAAGAAAAAAATATAATCGTAATCGTTTGTTTGCGTAGAATGTTGGTAAAAAAAGATCCTAAAGTACAAAATAAAATTATGAACAATCTGCTTGATGACTGATGAGACATGGTTTTACAAAAATTTAAATCATGTAACATAATCTGTACAGAGTAAAGGCTGTCACAGACAGAGCAGGTAATGTAAAGATGTATATTATAGCACGATACATCTCGATACATCTCGATACATCTTTCTATAGAAATCGTCAGGAGACCATACACAACAGCTATAATGTATATTTTTACATTATAGCTGTTGTGTACGATTTCTATAGAAAGATGTATCGTGCTATAATATACATCTTAACATTACCTGCTCTGTCTGCGACAGCCTTTATGATAAAAAATGTATGTTATTATAAAAGCTAATATTATTATAGTCATGAATTCATGAATCTGTTTAGCTTAATAGGTAACAAACATACAGACTCTACGGACAATGTGCCACCTTCTTAATTCTCATATTATCTATACTAGCTATTTGACCGAGCTTTGCTCGGTATTTGATAACCCAAGTAACAAAATCTGGTCTTGTAGTGGTTCCGGGGCCAGGACTATAACAGGCTAGTAAACGTTTATAACCACGGAAAAGGGCCCATTTTATACGCGTACTTTTGCTAATAAAGCACTCATAGTAGACTTGCCTAGCACTACTTAGAAAAATAATACACTTATTGTTGGACTACGCAGAATTATCTGCTCCCACGAAGCCAACTATGAGCATCTTATAGAACCCCAAGCAGGCCTGTTACGTACTCCGCGCTTCTATTACTAGCTACTTCAAACATTAATTTTGTGAATTGTGTTGTGAGGTGGATAAAAAAAATAAAGTACTAAGAAAAGGTAAGTTAATCTACTCACTCGCGGAGGTCAACTTGGAGGGTTAACACTCGCTAAATTTCTGTTCTGACAATAACAAAAATCTGTTACAACTTATACTAAATTTCATGAAAATCGTTGGAGCCGATTCCGAGATTCCAATTATATATTATATACAAGAATTGCTCGTTCAAAAATATAAGATATATAAAACTCAAAGGTGACTCACTGACATGGTGATCTATCAACGCACAGCCCAAACCACTGGACGGATCGGGCTGAAATTTTGCATGCAGGTAGATTTCTTTTGGTAAATAATTAACACAAAAGTACGGGCACCATTTTATTAGCAGATCACAAAGGTTACAGAGTAAAGTTTTGACATATTGTCATAGATAATAGATGCAATAATCATACATAGACTAACATAGAGTATTGAACAGATTATGAAGTGGACAAAGTAAATATACTCAACACAGCCCCTCAATTTATAGAAGTTTACAACTGCATAAATTGTTTAAACAAAATACTAATTTAATAAATTACAAATTTGTTATATTAATAATTATGTCCACTCTATGCATTATTAACTCTATATTTTATCATAAGTATCCTTTTTTTTAAATATTAGTTACATTTTATATTTATTAATTCATGAAGCCCCAAGCAGCCACATCCGGCCGCGATAACAATGAAAAAGCTATTGTGTCTCGTTTTGCCACGACTGATGGGTTAAATTAACAGTTGTTTTATTAACTATCTTAGGATAATAAGAATGCTAAACAATTAAATGTATATAACACATGCATAACTTTTTCAATACAATATTTAAATTAAATTCAACTTGCTACAAAAATAACTATGTTTTTGAATAGATAAAGATTTTGTAAATATATCAGAGATATTTTCATTTGTAGGTACATACGAGATTGACACTATTTTTTTATAAATTAAATCTTTAATGTAGTGATATTTAATTTCAACATGTTTAGAAGCTTTAGTATTCATCTGATTTTGTATTAATTTTATTGTACTCTGATTGTCAATCAATAAATGAGCTGAAATGATACTAGTACTTAATATATCAGAAAGTATTCCTTTGATGTGAATAAGTTCACTCATCGAGTGTGCTCCAGCCACATGCTCAGCTTCAGCTGTTGACAGGGCGGTACATGTTTGCTTTCTAGAAAACCAAGTTATTAAGTTCTCGCCTTGATATATAGCACAGCCACTTGTGCTCTTAGGGTCCGTTTTATCAGCTGCCCAGTCAGCGTCTGAGTAGGCTATTAGTTTTGTGAACTCTTTGGTCTTCCTATAAATCAGCCCCTGATGAGAGGTTCCTTTAAGATAACGTAACACTCTCTTACTTGCTATCCATAACTCTTGTGTAGGTTTATCTAAAAATCTGCTTAAAAATGATACAGCATAGTAATATCTGGTCGACTGTTCACAGGAATGTACAACAATGAACCTATTAATTCCTTGAAAGGTACATCAATCACATCTGATGGTGATGGAATGTTTACATTAAAATTAATTTCCATTGGAGTTTTGCTTAATTTGCAATCTTGCATGTGATATTTTTCTAAAAGTCTTTTAATCATATCTGTTTGTCTTATTTCCAAGCTACCTTCTGTTCTTGTTACTTCTAATCCTAAATATCTATGTACTTCTCCTAAGTTCTTTACTTTAAATTCCTTTTCTAATTCTTTTATCATCTCATTGTTATTTATAAGGTGTAAAATATCATCCACGTAGAGTAATATCCAAATCTTTCCTTTTCCATATAAACATAGATCATGCTGTGATTGTACAAACCCTTTCTGAGTTACAAAATTATGAAATCTTTGGTTCCAGCATTTAGGTGCTGCTTTTAATCCATACAAAGCCTTTTTAAGTTTTAAAACTTTTCCTTCACTAATTTCCATTCCTTTAGGATATTTGATATAGACATTATCATTTAATTTTCCATTTAAGAAAGCTGTTAGTACGTCCAATTGCTTAAGTGATAAATCTAGTTGAACTGCTAAACTCATCATTAATCTGATAGTTGACAATTTGGCTACCGGAGCATAATGATTATCATTGTTCTGTTGTTGAAAACCTTTCGCTACTAATCGAGCTTTCTTGGTTCCATCTTGTTTCGTTCTGAATACCCGTTTTGTGTCTATTGCTTTACTTCCCCTTGGTAATGTAGCTTCTTCCCATGTTTCTAATTTCACTTGTGACTTCAATTCTGTCTTTATTGCTTTTTCCCAAACTTTGTCATGAATTGCATCTTCATATTCTTGTGGATCTCCTGATAAAAGACAGTATGCTATATTTAGATCATATTCTTGTAAGTCTTTTGGTTTTCGAATTTCTCTTCCTGTTCTCGTTATATATTTCTGCACATTTACTCTATCTTTTTCATTCAACTTCTCATTTTCTTCTTCTTCATCTTCTTGATTATTCTTTGGTACTTCTTTATTAGTATTATTAGGTATTCCATCATGTTGTATGTTCCCATCATTTTCATTAGGTATTCTTATCTCTTGGTCATCTTCTGTGTCATGTTTAGAAGGACACTCAGTATCTTCCTTTTGAATTAATTCATCTTCATAGTACCTTTCTCCATTTATATTATCATTTTTTTCGGTTTCCTTGTACTTAAGTTGTGTTTCATCAATTCTTACATCTCTTGACACTATCACTTTATTACTTGTAGGGTCCCATAGACGATATCCATTTGGGCTATAGCCCAATGAGAGCTAAAGAAATGAGACTCGTAGGATATATCCTACGAGTCTCATTTCTTTAGCTCTTTGTAAAAGTTTATCCTGTTTTGGTAAGATATGAACCCATGATTTTGATCCAAATATCCTAAGTCTTGTTAAGTCTTTGTCTCCAAACATCTTCTCTGCTGGAGTTTGAAAATTGATAGCAGACGATGGACATCTGTTGATTTGATAGACAGCACATCGCACTGCTTCACCCCATAAGGTCTTTGGTAAACCAGATTCAATTAACAAAGTCCGAGCTCTATTATAAATATTCCTGTTCATGCGTTCTGAAACTCCGTTTGACTGTGGGCTATATGGCAAAGTATACTGTTGAACAATTCCCTTATCTTTGCAAAATTTATTTAGTTTTTCATTTTTAAACTCACCACCATTATCACTTCTGATTTTCTTGACTTTACATCCTATTTGTCTTTCCATTCTATTAACATATTCTATGAGCCTATCTGTTGCTTCACTTTTTCTTTGTAATAAGTATACCTCACAGAAATGTGTGTAATCATCTATAATTGTATGATAATATACCTCATTTGTAGATGTAGGAATATTCACTGGTCCTGATATATCTGTGTGTATGAGATCTCTTATATACTTTGATCTTGGCCTGGGTGTTGTAGAGAATGGCAATCTTGTTGATTTCCCTTCTGCACATATTCCACATGTTTTTTCTGAGCTAGGTAATTTCAATAATTTTAAGTGTTTTCTATTAGCATGTCCTAACCTTTTGTGCCATAAATCTTTATCAAGATTTATTGAATAACATTTTTCTAAATTTAATGTAAGATTGATTGCATACAGATTATTAAGCATGGTACCATAAATTATGTTATATCCTTTAGCAATTGATACAAATTTTTTATGAAATCTGACATAATTTCCTTTCTCTAATATTTTTTTTAACAGACAATAAGTTGTGAGATAACCCCTTGACAAGTAGTGCTTCTAATTTTATAGGTATGTTATTACATTTTAAATTTAAAATCCCTTTTTTACTCGAAAACAAACATTGGCCATTAGCGACATAAATTTTAATTTTAATTTCTAAATATTCAATGTTTGACATGTACTTTTCATAACTATCAATGACTAAATTTTGAGATGCCCCTGAATCAATAATAAACTTAATGTCCTCATTATACACATCAACAGATAATACCTCTTCACTAGCAACAAAAGAAAATGGATTTCTCTCACTCATAGTACTTGTTCCTTGTTGGAGTGCGGTGTCCCTTGATGATCCCCTCGATTGTCCTCTCACGTTACCTCTGGAGTTGCCTCGGTTAAAGCCTCTGCCGTTGCCTCGATTGAAGTCTCCGCCGTTACCTCGATAGAAGTCTCTATTGTTACTCCCGTTGAAATATCTACCGTTGCCTTGCTTGCCTCGATGCTGTCCTCTCATTACATGTCCAGCTCTGCACTGTATAGCTTTGTGACCAGTTTTACCACATTTAAAGCAACTGATGAAGCTGTATGCATCCTGTGATTCCACTGAATTATTTTTATTTTTTAGTTCTGCATCTAACAATTTGCTTTTGACATACTCTGTTGTTAGTTCCACATTAGTAGTTTCTAAGGCGGCAATTGTAGTATTATAGCTGTCAGGCATAGTCAATAGTAAGTGGCACACCTTGTCTTGTTCACTTACTGTGCTTCCAGTTTCTTCTAATTGCCTTATTAACATATCAAAGTTGTTGAAGTGGTCGCTCAGTTCAACATTGGGGTCACATTTTAAGGTTAATAATTTCTGCCTGACGTATAACGCAGATAATGTACTTTTTCTTTTGAATATTTTTCGTAAGTTTTCGATCATCTCGTTTGCACTCGCAGCGCTTCTGACATATTCCAAGTGTTTGTCTGAGAGGCAGTTGACTATCAAACTTCTAGCTTTTGCGTCTTTCTTTTTTAACTTTTCCGACTTTAATATTTCCTCTGATAAGCCATCTTCAATAGCTTCTTTGCATTCCTTCTCCTCTAGGATGCATGATATTCGAAATATCCATGTGCTGAAGTTGGTTCCAGTAAACTCTGGAAGTAATTTTCTCGAAGCGTCGTCCGCCATTTTAGTACCAAGTAATTCCCTTGTAAAATTTTATTGTCCCTCTTGACTTTTGCCTTTTAATATTACCTACAATTGTATTTTTCCTTCATTACTTGCTTCTAAACTCCATAATAGTGGCGGTCGCGCAGTGGAAGCGTTTAAGATTTCTTTTGGTAAATAATTAACACAAAAGTACGGGCACCATTTTATTAGCAGAGCACAAAGGTTACAGAGTAAAGTTTTGACATATTGTCATAGATAATAGATGCAATAATCATACATAGACTAACATAGAGTATTGAACAGATTATGAAGTGGACAAAGTAAATATACTCAACAGTTATGACGTAGACATCCGCTAAGAAAGGATTTTGATAAATTCCAACCCCAAGGGGTTAAAATAGGGGATGAAAGTTTGTATATAATAATACTTCCTAACGCGAGCGAAGCCGCGGGCAAAAGCTCGTCTAATATTTAATTATAATATTATAATGTTTGTGCGCGAAGTCTTCTAGAAAGGCTCAACCGATTTCAATGAAATTTTGTATGTACTAGCACATTCGTTAGGCCTGAGATTAGGTTTTTTATCTACTTTTTATATTGATACTAGAAATAACTTATGTGGCAAAACAACGTTCGTTGGGTCAGTTAGTCTCATTATAATATTACTATGATTTCAGTGTCGGTGGCAAACGCAGACCGTGGAGTGTGGCTTGGTGCTACGCTGAAGGCTGTAAAGGACAGTCTTGTGGTAACTGTTTTTATATAAAAAGTACTAGGTATTTCAAGTTTGAAGCGCTTCTTGCAAAATATGTTGTGCACTCAGTATTATAATTACGCTGTAGCTCGCGCGCTTTCTCATGAGGGATTGCTTGGCGAGGGCCCCCGTAAGGGCTACTGGCGCCTGTGTGCAAAAAAGGATGAAGGCGCCTCTTAAGGCATTAAAGTAGTTAACCAAATTTTGTTTATTAAAAAAATAAAAAATAAAAAACTTATTTTTTTTTCTAAAAAAAATTTTTGGGCCTTTGGTTTTGGTGCCCCCAAAGGATGGCGATCATGTGCACACTTTGCACATAATTAATATTATGGTAGTGGTGGCCCTGTATGTAGTCGTATGGTATATCGTGTCAAGCAGCTGTCAAATGTCACGAAATAGCTTCCACATGTCACTATATAGAGCTGTCATATTATGTCTGTCTGACATGACATTTGACACGAATGACCCTACCGTCCCTCTAGTGCAGTGGTTCCCAATCTTTTTAGAGCTGTTACCCCTATGGCCTGTTAGAGAAACTGATTTTAACTTTTGACTACGTCAATTCGTGCGTAGCGTCTCCGTGGTTTGCAGTGGACACAGTCACATATATTTTCTTGCAAAGCGAAGCTTGACACACGTGCGTAGTCTCTCCGTGCGCTGCGGTGGACTGGCGGCTTTAAAATAATAATTATAGGTCTACCAGGATCTAATGGCAAACTTGATGGCAGATTTTTAAAAAATATCCTTGATCATTGAATTTTTTATATAATTTGCATGTTTCACACACAGAATCAGCCGCTATAAGGAAAAAACCGGCCAAGTGCGTGTCGGGCCACGCGCAATATAGGGTTCCGTAGTACCGCTAGTTTTTTTAAATTTTTGTATGGTCAATGAATGTACATTATTTTATAACGTGTTTAACACTACTAACAACATCATCTCAGTTACTTTCAAAGAAATTTGAACGAAAAGTTCCTTTATACTTCGCCGAATACATTTTTTTTAGTTGATCGACTATTACTCAATAACTTATGAAGTCTTCTTAGCCGTGATAGTTTTCCTTTTAAATTCAGCATATTTCCTACTCCCGTGAATTTTTCCACATTTCCAGAAGCAACTGTTTAGCTGGTAGAAGGGGGGACACTGGACTCTAACGATTTTTTCCACTTTAAACCTTAATATTTCACAAACTGCTCCCCAAAATCGGAAAATGATCAATGCATACTCATAATATTTTTCAAAAACCTGTCCAACGACACCCCACACGATGGGGTGGACGCGAAAAAGAAAATTCATCCCCGCTTGATGTGTAGGGAAGGTACCATAAAAAAAAATAAGATTTCATGTACCATTTTGTCGGCATCATTAATATCTGCATTCATGCCAAATTACAGCTTTGTAGGTCCTAATATAGTCTCTGAGCAAAAGCGCGGACAGACAGACAGACGGACAGACGGACGGACAGACCGAAACTTGTTGACTACGGAACCCTAAAAAAAGGATCAAAATGTTTTATTCCAATTACCCCGGTATTGCTAGAGTCAATATATTTTATTTATTTTTTTGCCAAATACTTTCTGGTGTGTACGTGTTCCTTGTAAAAAATTCACTGTGAAAGTAGCAGCGCTGAAAGACCAATTTTTTTTCACTTTTTTATGGACAAGGGCCCGAGCGTCAAGATTTTCCCCAGACAAAATTTTGGTCTTTCAGCGCTGCTACTTTCACAGTGAACTCTTTACAAGGAACAAGTACACACCCTAGAGTATTGGTTATCACTTAGTTTTGTTACACCTTGTGTAGATCGCCATACAGACGACGACTAGATAACATACGGTCTCTATGTTACGAATTACGATGTCAGTAACTGCTAGCCCGATTTTCATTGTCATTTTCATTTTGATTTTTTACAATACAAATTAAATATTGTACACTTTCAGGCTTGCGCTCCGAGGTCCACCAAGATGTTTAAAACTCCTTACAGCGAGCCCAGTACGTACCTACTTAATTTTAGTGTCATGTAGTATGGTAAAGTAGTTCTGCTTGCACAAAACAAATAAAAGCAGCGTGACGGGGTTAGAGGTTGTAAAAAACTAATGGCTGGTTTACACGTATTAAGTAGATAAGTAGTAACTAAATTTTAACTTAATTTGAAGTGCCTGCCCGAAATGTGTCAAGTGACAAGACCCGCCTGCCAACTTAACAGAAAATAGTCAAAATTATAAATTCCTTGTTTAGTACTTAACTAAATTTTAACTTGCTACTTACTACTTGTGTTTACATGCAATAAGTAACTTAAAATTAAGTTAAAATTTAGTTAACTACTTATCTACTTAATACGTGTAAACCAGCCCTAAGTCTTTGCATCCGTTGTGGATGCAAAGATCCAAATATTGGAACGAAGTTCCTTATCGCGCGTTGCGAAAGGGGGCTAGACGGAAAAAGTTGTAACGACACTTTTTGACCGACACTTATTTTAGTACCTGCGAAGTAGGGGCATAAGGCGTTGATGTGGCGATGACGTCAACTGGCGGCGTTCATTATGCTATGTACAGTTTCGTTACAAAAAGTCGCTTCCAATCTATTCCGCGGAATGGAAGTGACTTTTTGAGCCTTAGCGTTAGGTTCCGGTTGCTGAAAATGGGCATTAGGCTTTTCTTTCAAGCTGTACAATTTTTCAGGACATGAGGGAAGGTGCTTTAAGAGCAATTTACAAGATTTTTCGGAAATGCAGCATCGCGGTGACGGCAAAAGTAAGGATGTAGGAGTATTTAACGTCTACATATATACTAATTATAAATAAATAAATGTTTTATTTTCAGAATACATTAGACCTCTTAAAATATCGAAACCTTTTTCTATCATTAAAAAAAATATAATATTGTATTAAAATTACATTTAAAACTTAAAGATTACTTATAACTTATAAGTTATACTAGATGATGCCCGCAACTCCGTTGTGCCAAAATTCGTTTATCGCGCGGGAACCGTACATTTTTCCGGGATAAAAACTATCCTATATCCTTTCTCGGGACGGGAAAGAATCTCCATGCCAAATTTCAGCAAAATCGGTTCAGCGGTTCGAGCGTGAAGAGGTAACAGACAGACAGACAGACAGACGGACAGACACAGACAGACAGACACATTTTCGCATTTATAATATTAGTATGGATATAGTATAATAGTTAATTATGAAATACTTAGATGGAAACAGAAAGAATGTATGTTAAAGGCACAGAAATAGAAAAGACTTAATATTTTTAATTAGATGAAAAAATAATAATTATAAACTACAACTTAGAAACAAGCGGTGCTAATTTCTGTTGAGTTTATCATTATGTTATTCAGCTTCTTTTTGGCTCTGTGAGACCAACCCGCTAAGGAAATGATATATTTTCCAGAGATCTACGGCTACACAAACTACAACGTCATATTCGGCTGGAGTCTGGAGACGACGGAAGACGATCGACTGCTGGTGGGCGGCCCAGGAGGCAGAGGTAGTAATCTAACAGAATAATAACAGATCCATTCTACTATCATAAACCGCGACCTCTGTGGCTCAGTGCATGAGCGAGTTGGTAGGTCAAGCCTTGCTTCGCGGGTTCGAGTCCCGCCGCCGCACAGTGGACCGAAAATTGAGTTTCATAGACATAGCAACTTGAGTTTCCAGATGTCTTTTTTTGGGCTGAAATATTTTCTCCTAGTTGTTATTACATAACAAAATGTAAAAAGACTCAACTACATAGGCGTAGCCAGGATTCAATATAGGGAGGGGCCATAGGTCTGGGGGGGGGGGGGGGGGGAGGAGGGGGGGGGGGGGGGCAGATTGAGAAAATCCTATCCGTATAATCCGGAACTAGTTGGCCGCGCCTTAGGTAACGTATGTGAGCGGTGGGACGGAGAGGCGGGGGCGCTTGATTTTGACAGTTCTGGCTAGTTTAGACAAAACGCACAAGAGATTGCAATAGCAAGATAAGTCCGCCGATAAAAAAGACAATCCAAGGAAATAATATTTAAAGTGCATAGGTTTTTAAAAAACGGAAAGCCGATGTCAATAATTTAGAATAACAACTGATCAATTGTCTTTAATTTATTCTTTTCAATAATTAAATTATATTATTGTTTACGATATCGCGAGATTGGCCGTCACTGTCTAATCTCATGTGCGTTGCCAGCAGCAAGCAACCCTGTCCCTACCTTAGGCGCGGCCAACTAGTTCCGCGCGGACTATAAACTTCGAATTCGTAATTTGTAACATATGAGAATCTCACAATAGCACCACAAATAGAACAAAATATGAGTGAGCGAACTGGGGAATATTTCCCCTCTCACCACTTAACTCTTGAGCTTTTTAGCGACCGATCGCTCTTCTAGGTACTTCTAGGTTGCAGGCAGCTGCCCCCCCCCCCCCCCCCCTGCCCGTACCTCGCTACGCCCATGCTTAACTACGTGTAATAATAAAAGAGTTATAATGGGAAGCCGACAGGAAAAATGAGCATATCTCTGGAATCGCATGCTTTTCCGTTATATCCTCACACACTATTATAGTACTAATTATTACTCACATTTTGGCATATTTTGTTTTACGGCACCATTTGCGATTTTTTTTTCTAAAATTCATCAAAATTAAAAATATTTATTCTATTTGTATTTGTTGCAAAAGTTTATGCTGTGGTTAAATGAGGTCTCTTTCATAATATTATTTTAATATTATGAAAGAGACCATTTTTAAAACCATAGGATCACATAAATGGCCAAGTGCGAGTCGGACTCGCGCACGAAGGGTTATAACTTATAGAGCAAAATTAGGCCATAAATTGTGTTTTTTCATGAGAGTCCCACTTAATTATTATTAAATCGTTCCTTTGAATCCATTCTATATTTTTTTAATGCTTTCATTTATTTGTTCTTCAAAATTTTTATTGATTTGTTCAAAAATAGCTGTACTGTCATCGGCAAATAAAATCATAGGATCTCTTATAGCTCTAGGTAGGTCATTAATATATATTAAGAACAAAAGTGGGCCTAACACACTGCCCTGCGGGACTCCGCATGTAACATTTCTGTATTTAGACTTAAAATTGGTCTCTGTATTGTGTTTTTGGACAGATATTTACTATTTCTGTCTGTTGTTTTCGTCCCGTTAGATAAGATTTTATAAGTTTTAAGGCTACACCTCGGATACCACTACGTTCTAATTTATTTAATTTATTTATTATTGATATCTAAGAGCATAAAAGCCCAAAAAATCACGTTTGTTGTATGGGAGCCTCCCTTAAACATTAATTTTATTTTGTTTTTAGGGTTCCGTAGTCAACAAGGAACCCTTATAGTTTCGGTCTGTCCTTCCGTCTGTCCGTCTGTCTGTCCGTCTGTCTGTCTGTCCGCGGTTTTGCTCAGAGACTATAGCTGAGCTACAAAGCTGTAATGGGGGCTACCGTTTTTTTGCTCATTAGATGGCGCAACTGCCGACTCAGGGCCGAAGTACAGCTATTAAAGTCGACTTAATAATAATCTGGAGTCCCATTTATTGATTTAATTTCATTTAAATAATATCTCCTTTACTTTTGCAATTTTTTTTAACCCAATATTTTTTTTCTTAATTTCACTCTCAAAGCATTTACACTGATCGCTAAATAATACTTTTTGGGATAATTTTACGAAGGAGATCGCTTTTCAACAGGTAAATTGCATAAATAATAATTTATGTCATGAAAACCGCTAAAACTACAAACAACTTGTAGTACAAAATAAACGTTTTTGGACCTCGCGCGACACTAGTGCTTCTAGCGGAAAATTCACACGCAGTATGATATTATATGGCATGAATGCACATAATATTAATGATGCCGAAAAAATGGTACCTACATGAAATCTTAAAAAAAATAATTTTATGGTACCTTCCCTACACATCAAGCGGGGATGATTTTTTTTCACGTCCACTATCGTATGGAGAGGTTTTTTTAAAAAATTATGAATATTCATAGATTATTTTCCGATTTACGGAATCTGCTCTAAGAGTCCTATGTCCCCCCCTTCTACCAGCTAAACAGTTTATTCTGGTAATGTAATAAAATTCACGGGAGTAGGAAATATGCTGAATTTAAAAGGAAAACTATCACGGCTAAGAAGACTTCATAAGTTACTGAGTAATAGTCGATCAACTAAAAAAATGTATTCAGCGAAGTATAAAGGAAATTTTCGTTCAAATTCCTTTGATAGTAACTGATAGTATTGTAAAACACGTTATAAAATAAATATGTACGTTCATTGACCATACAAAAAAATTCCAAAACTAGCGGTACTACGGAACCCTATATTGCGCGACACGCACTTGGCCGGTTTTTCAGTATTTGTTGTTGTAACGGAAATAGATATTACATAATCTGCGTCCTGCGAAAATTTCAACTATCTAGCTATACGAGCGATCTGGAGTTACAGCCTGGAGACAGATATACGGACAGACAACGAAGTTGGGTACGGAACCCTAATAAATAGTTTAAACGATCAACAACACTGTACTTAGCTTTCATAATCATCTACTCTTTGAGTGTAATATAGCTAGATAGTAGATACCTAGTTAAAATTTTCGCAGGACGCAGATTATGTAATATCTATTTTCGCTGCAACAACAAATACTAAACACAAAATAAATTTAAAATTTAATCTCCCATACAACAAACGTGAATTTTGGGCTTTTTAGCTCTTAGATATCAATAATGGCAACAGATAGGTTCTTGAATTTTTACACAATCCTTGGTTATATGTGTACTTAAATATTTAATTATAATATTACACTAAAATATAAAATTAAGTGGGACTCTCATAGAAAGAACACAATTTATGGCCTAATTTTGCTCTATAATGATACGGAACCCTTCGTGTGCGACTCCGACTCGCACTTGGCCAATTATGTGATCCTATGGTTTTAAAATATTATGAAAGAAACCTCATTTAACCACAACATAAACTTTTGCAACAAATACAAATAGAATAAATATTTCTAATTTTGATGAATTTTAGAAAAAAAATCGCAAATGGTGCCGTCATACAAAATATGCCAAAATGTGAGTAATAATTAGTAGAGCTTGTCTAATTTGAAATGACGCGCCCCACCACTTCAAAGTTGATATAAATGGAACATTTTTGTACTGTGAATACGAGGGAGGGGCGCGTCATTTTAAGTTAGACAAGCTCTACTATAATAGTGTGTGAGGATATAACGGCCAACCATACGATTCCAGAGATATGCTCATTTTTCCTGTCGGCTCCATACAAAAATTTCTTAAAAAAATTATAACTCCCTTATTATTACACGCAGCTGAGTCTTTTTACATTTTGTTATGTAATAACAACTAGGAGAACATATTTTAGTCCAAAAAAAATGACATCTGGAAACTTAAGTTCCTATGTCTATGAAACTCGATTTGCGATCCACTGTGCGGCGGAATAAAAACTTTTCAAAGTTCCTAGGTCATGGATGTGTATTAAATATGTGTATCATATGACAAAAATCTTAAATATTATATGCCTATGCATAAAATTAATTAATAGTACTTTTATACTATTATAAAAGTATTAAACGACACAGGGAATCCTAGTGTGGGGAGCAGTGTTTTGTTTATTTAAGATAACGTGTACTACTTGAAGGAAATAAAGATTTATTTATTTATTTATTAATATATTTCCGTTGTCTGGTACCGGTAAGGCCGTAAGAACTTACCACGGGGCCAGACTGACGTGGTGTGAACCGTCCATAGATATTATTATTGTAAATGTTCGTGTGTCTGTCTTATTGTCTTCACGCCCAAACCGCGGAACCGATTTTGATAAGAGGGAACGCGGGTACAGTGGAATTTAAACAAAGAAACTATATTGCCATCACGCTTCACCCTGCGCCGGCACGTGTATAATTGTAGAGACAGATGCAGTAAATCGAGGTTACGTATTCCTCTGATTCCTCCTTCAAAATAGAGCCTATCTAATTATTGTTTTTTTAAATGTCTTCAGGAAGAGTGAGTCTATGCCTCTACGTTTTTATTAATTTATCTTAAAGATCTTTCAAAATTGAGTATTTCAAAAAAAAATATATTGATTTTTGTAATGTATTTTAAAACCTTATTATTAATAATATTGATATTTAATGCAAAAACCTTTAAAAAATGTTTTTTCAATTAATTATAAAATTCATAAAATTTAAATAAAGTCACGTGACTTATAAACGCGCCATGATTGAGATGTGACGTTAAAATGTTAAATACATTTCAATAGTATACGGCAATATTACCCTTATTTCGTTAATAATTAAGGTCAAAATTGTTTGCGCTAACTATAATATTATGCCCTGTACGTAGCTAAAGTTCTGTGGTGACTGGTGAAGAATAACATAATGACGTCACACGCGCTCGTGTCGGAGTGTCGGCGTGTCTTCGGTATTTACAATTTTTATTTTGAAATAACTTTTGAATTATTGCGAAAAACAAAAAAAAACAAAATTTGTTTGTTATAAAACTTATATGTGATCTTTCCATTTAAGTATCAAAAACATTTTTTTTGTTGAAATACTCAATTGTTTTATGGTCGGTAGATTGGCTTGGTACGGGGCATTAAGTTTTTGCGATTTTTGAAGGGTCATATTTTTTTATATACATATTAGTAAATTTGGAAAAAATCGAACCTAGAGGCATAGTTTTAACAGATTCCAATATTGCATATAAAATTCATTTGTCTAGACTCTAGACGCATTGTCCTGGGAGTAAATTGGGGAATACGTTTGTATGGAAAAACAGTGTTAGCGTATCCTCTTAATGCTCTATTTTCAGGTCACGTCATAAAATATGATAGCTTGGATAGCGCACCACATTATATGAACAGGCAGAAGGCTATGCAGAATTTAGGTGAGAAATATTTTATCTTATATCAATTGTATAGTTAACTTTAGCAAATAGTTTGGTATTGTAAACCAGGGTGAAATAAAACGTGGAGTAACTATTTGAACACTATCACTTTAATCACACTTCACAAAATAATACCGACCGAGTACAGGGTATTTAAGGCTTGCTCCCCACCAGCGAGGCACGGCTGGCTGGCGTTAGCGAGTGGTGGGGGCCTCGGCAAGGCATGGCATTGGCTGGCTTGTCTGGCTCGCTGTGATTGGCCGAGACCCTTGTTTACACTCGGCCATCCTGAAACAGTTGCTCCCGTAAATGGGGAGAACGCCACAATTAATACCAAATCAACTAGCTTTCTAATAGATCAATCAGGTCTTCCGTTTCTAATTGTTCATCGGAGCTGCTGGCAGAGTCAGATATAGGAGCCACGCTTCTATAGGGTCTCAATGAATCTGCAGCTACTAATCCAGTGAAACTTTTGTATCCCCTTAGCCCTTTTATGCTGCGGATCCTATATCTGTCATTACCAACCACTTTTACAATTTTATAAGGACCAGAATATAAGTCATCTAACTTGGTATTTACTTTAGATGCACTACTGGTGGGAGCTTGTTTCCAGAGCACTAGATCCCCTTTCCTATAAATACGAGCGGGTTTACGCCTCTTATCAAAGTTACGCTTCATACGCTCGGACGCTTTCTTAATTCGTGCACTTGCCTTCTCCCGCCTAGCTGCCGCTGGCTCGACAGGTCTGTCAGGAATTTCAACGTCACATCGTGGTCGACCGCTACGAGCAAACATGAGGTCATATGGTTTGTAACCTGTGCTGGAATTTAGGAAGTTGTTGATACCCCAGACTATATCCGGTAAACAATTGACCCAGTTAGGAGATGCTTCGCTTGAATCTGTAACCCGTAATGCGTCGAGTATGGTACGATTTGTCCGCTCTACCTGCCCGTTGGCTCTGAAGCATGCAATGCCATTCAAAATATGTTTAAATTGTTTATCGGTAGCAAATTTTTTAAAGTATCTACTGGTAAATGCTTTTCCATGATTGGTTACGACACGATTTGGAGAACCGAACAGGCTAAAAATTATTTTAAAAACTCTAATTGTTTCTACAGAATTTACCGTTCGTACAGGTTCTGAAATTACAAACTTCGAAAAGACATCAGTGATGACCAACAAATAAGTGTAATCTTTCTTTGACCTAAAGAAAGGACCTAGATGATCGACATGAATCATTCTCATCGGCTCAGTAGGCTTAGATATGGGATTTAATAAACCTTGTTTTTTTCCATGTTCTCCCTTACCATATGCACAATGTAAACATGAAGAAACGTATTTGCGAATGAATCGTGTCATTTTAGGGAACCAGTAATCGTTCTTTATAAGTGCCATACACCTATCTAACCCTACATGACCTACATCATCGTGATGCATTTGAACTATTCGCCATCTTGCCAAATCAGGGACTACCAAACGATTTCCATTAGACGTTTTCCTATAGAGCCTATCATCCACAATAACGTAGTTATTAGTAATGCTTGTATCCGCCGAATTTGCTTTCAGCTGTTCAATAATTTGCTTCAATCTATCGTCCTGATATTGAACGGTGTAAAACCAGTCGCATACTTCGAGACGATTGACATTCATTACATGACACAGGTTCCTACTGAGCGCGTCTACGTGTTGCATGCGTTCCCCAGGCCTATATTCGACATTAATGTCATAGTCCTGAATGAGCAACCACCATCTAGCGATGCGGGGAAGAATATCACGTTTCGCATGGTCGCTCTTACAGCAGTGCAGTCTGTAACGACTTTCACACGCTTTCCTACCACATAGACCCTAAATCTACGAAGTGATTCGACTATCGCGAGCGTCTCTAACTCGTAACTATGATAATTGCTTTCTTCTTTACTCGTTACGCGACTAAAATACATAACAGGGCGCAGTATACCATCGCTCTGTTTCTGCAATAATATACCTGCTATGCCTAATTTGCATGCATCCGTGTGAATTTCGGTTGGCAGCGCGGGGTCATCTAACGCGAGAGTAGGCCTGGTACTTAAGCATTTTTTTAATTCCTCAAAGCTATTTATTTGTTCGGGGCCCCAAACCCAGGTTGCGTTTTTCTTTGTCATTTCGGTCAATGGTCGAGCAATAAGAGCAAATTTTTGTATAATCTTCCTAAAATAACTGCACAATCCAATAAATTGGCGTATTTCGTGTACACTAGTAGGGACTTTAAACTGTGAAACCGCTGCCAACTTCAATTCACTCGGCTGAATACCGTCCGGGGATATTTCGTACCCTAAATACGTAATTTTGTTTTGTAAAAATGAACATTTCGCCATATTTAACTTTAAATTCTCGTCAAGAAATTTTTTTAGAACTACCTCCAAAATTTTTAAACCCGACTCAACGTCAATAGACGGTAGAAGTAAATCGTCTAAGAACGCTAGTATATCGTACACTGATTCGCCGTTTTTCGAATTATGAACGTTAATCGAACTGACAATTTTGTTTATAAGTCGCATAAAAACAGATGGTGCATTAGCCAAACCAAAAGGGACACGTACGTACTCGTACTGACCTTCGTTTGTGATAAAAGCAGTTTTATGTGTATCTTCGGCCTGAATTTGAAGCTGATATGCTAAGTCGAGACTTGTAAAGAAATTCTTTCCAGCAAGTTTAGAAATTTGGTCGTCGATATTTGGTAACGGATACCTATCCTTTATGGTGATAACGATAATCTACACAGAGTCTAAAATCACCATTTTTCTTTTTAACTAAAATGACTGGCAATGCATTATTGGAATCTGATTCTTTGATAATTCCAGCGTCAAGTAAATCGGAAACTTTGGACCTGACTACTGCCTGTTCGCTGTGTGATAATCTATACGGATGGCGATAAATAGGCTGATCTGATGTTAATCTTATTTTCTTTTTTAGCAAATCTGTACAACCTAAATCACTAGTGCCAGATGCGAAACAATTATTGTAACGATGCAATAAAGTTAATAACTTATCACGATCTTTTTCATTTATTGGCCCTGACTTAATATCGGAAACATTTACTCCGCCAATAGTAGCATAGGTTGCAAGGCTGGTATTTAATATAGAACTGGCTAATGCCAAAAGTAAGGCAGATATTATGGCAGATTGACTAACCTGAATGTTTGGCTGTAGCTCGCTATGTGGCTCGTGGTTGTCAGCTCTCGTCAGCACGTCATCCTGGTGCCAGGTGATGTTGCTGGTACCCGTGTTGACCACCTTCATGTATCCGTCGGCTTCACGCAGCAGTGTAGCCGGCAGTGAATAGGAAACACCTTGCAACTCGAAGTGACGGGGCGCAGTGACGACGTTGTTCGTGTCTCCATTACCTACTATCTTGACTTTTATAATAGAGGTTCCGGGCTGTAAACATTCATCTTCAGCACAGATCACTGGAAACCGTTCACGCTCTTCAATTGCATTTATGTCTTTGATAAAATCTATGTCCTCCTCTTGTTTAAGTGTTGCAGTGCCGTTGCTGATAACTAACGACATACCATTCCCATTTATAACAGGCTGGCCAATCAACAAATTGATGCCTTGCATGTCGACATTTGCTAGGTGTGCCGTGCATTTCAGCGGTATGCCATCAACTTACAACTCAAAGGTCACTTCTCCTTGACTAGCCACAAAACCACCTGAAAATCCCTTCAATACTGTGCTCGTGGGACTAATTTCCAAATTTAGCAGTCGTGCCATGTTTGTAGTCAATACATTTACCTGGCTTCCGGTATCTAGATAGGCTTTAATGAAAATGTTATTGACCTTGACCACCTTTTTGTAAATATCGCTGTAATTCTGTATTATCTTGATTTCCTTGACTGACTGTGATACGCCAGGTGTTACTGGCTTCGCAGTAGAGGCACTGGTACATCGAGTGGCTATGTGACCTTGAGCACCACATTTAAAACACGTACGCTGGTCAGGTTGAGGGCAGTTACGAAGAATGTGGCCAGTCTTTTTGCAGCGCGGATAGGGGTCTAGATCTGGATTAATAGTGACACTTTTCTTTTCAGACGAATTCTTGCTGTCTCGATTGAACATTCGTGAATCGGAAAATTGTGGCGATTTATAGTCGTCTAAGGCACAGAGAAAGCCCTCATACAATTCATCCGGTCGCTCACACTGATATGCCCGTGCATTAGCTTGAAGAGATGCGGGTAGGCCACGAATAATGCATGAGACGGTTGCACTATCCGATAACTTACACCGAAAACATAATGCAACTTTTTCCTGGTAGTACTTTGTCATAGTTTCTGAGGGTAGTTTTCGTCGTTGCATCATCTCTTCTAACAAATTTCCGTAATCACGATACCGAGGAAAAGCTCTTACCAGCATCAGCTTCCAGTCTTCCCAACTGTAATCGTAATCTTCTAGTCTATTATACCACTTCCTGGCTTGACCTCTTAATTTGTTTTGGAGGTAAAATGCTTTTGTTTTTTCATCCCATCCGTGTATCTCGCCTAGCTGTTCAATTTTCCTGATCCAGGCCACTACTGTGCAGTCCTCGTTGTCGGAGTCAAACTCCGGAATCAACGAAGCAGCTCGATGTTCTCTCGTTTTAGCAGATGTGGGTAATTCTGCATTGAGGTCACGAACAGCCCTCTGCACCTCATGCTCTAGAAGATTTTTGAGCATTTTTCTGGCGGGAGGTGGCGAGTCTTCATGTGGGTCGGGGATATCATCTCGTAGTGGCGATGAATCACTCCATCCTGGCGGCCGAACCAAATGCCGATCTTCCTTTCGAGGTCGATTTTTTTTCATCCCTTCTTCTGATTGTAAACCAGGGTGAAATAAAACGTGGAGTAACTATTTGAACACTATCACTTTAATCACACTTCACAAAATAATAGCAATTTTGCAAATAATTGGGCAATGTTTCTGCTTAACAATTTGACTCGATGCAAAAATCAGCAAAATGACCGAGTACAGGGTATTTAAGGCTTGCTCCCCACCAGCGAGGCACGGCTGGCTGGCGTTGACGAGTGGTGGGGGCCTCGGCAAGGCATGGCATTGGCTGGCTTGTCTGGCTCGCTGTGATTGGCCGAGACCCTTGTTTACAGTATGTATGCTTTTAAGAGGCTTTTATTAGTTGACTACAGGTGGTATGTAATAATATGTTTGTATGTTAAAATAAACATAAAGCTTGTTTTAACCTACCAATACTATTTTTTTAGGTTACAGTATTGCTTGTGGGAGATTTTCGAAGAAAATAAAGTGCGCAGTCAGCACTACTTACGGAACTTTTGGATATGGAGAAGTAACTTTTACATTTTTTCATACATTCAATATGATTGTTTTTCTTAAGTCAGTCACTTAATGTGTCAATGCTAAAGATATAATTATTCTTGATTCTGGGACCGAATCAATTAAACATTTTTAGGGTCCCGTAATAACCACAAGGAACCTTTATACAGTTTATAGTTTCGCTGTCCAAAACTAATATTATATATTGTTATATTTAGTTAAGTAAGTAATAATTCATAATTATTATTATCATAGCAATAAAGAACAGTTTTCCCGTCCTTTGATAAAAGCCGGTCTTTCTTGTCGGGTTAGTTCTTGTGGTACTTCCAGTGATAGGCATCACGCAATTTTTCTAAAAGTAATTTCTAACCAATAGAGAATATTAGATGATGCCCGCAACTCCACTGCGCCAAAACTAGTTTATCTCGCGGGAACCGTACATTTTTCCGGGATAAAAAGTAGCCTATGTCCTTTCCCGAGACTCAAAATATCCTCATACCAAGTTTCAGCAAAATCGGTTCAGCGGTTTGGGCGTGAAGAGGTAATAGACAGACAGACAGACAGACACACTTTCGCATTTATAATATTAGTATGGATTACGCAAAAGTTGGAGCAGAGTGCGCTACTAGCACATACAGTAAATAATCCGAAAAAATTCGGCATATCAGGACATTGACAGAAACGTCCAACATAATTTATTGTTTACTGTCTGCTGATGCTGCCTCTGGCGTGGAAACATTGCAGTAAGTCCTTTTTGGAAAAAAAAAAATATAAATCAAGTCAATCATTGTTCAAAAGTTTTAAGTAAACTTTTAAGTCATAAACACATTCATGTATCTAAGTGTTCTTAATCAATCATTGTTCAAAAGTCAAGTAAACGTTGGAACTTGGAGCAATGACCACATTCATGCGTCAAAAACAAAGTCACTTTAATTATTATTGGTCAATCATTGTTCAAAAGTAAACTATAATTGAGTCATAAACACTTTCATGGGTCAAAGGGCTCCCACACAAAACTGCGAATACGCATCGCATCGCAAATATCTGCGACTAAACTCATAATAAAAAGTACATTGCGATGCGAATTCGCACGAATTCACACGAATCGCAGTTTTATTTGGGAGCCCAAAGTCGAAGTTATATTACAGGTAATCTTCTACAACTCGGAGTTTAACAATCTGTACGTGGTGTCGGACGACCACGTGGGGACACTGTTCGGTGCTGCACTCTGCAAAGTGGATCTTGGCTCGGGCTACCATCAACTGCTTGTGGGTGCTCCTCTGAGCCGCACCGATATTAACACGTACGACGTTGGCGCAGTGTTCCTGTATGGAAAGGACCCGTTGGATGATACTAAAGTTAGTCTGATTTTAAACAGAATACTCATAGTTTTTTTTTTTTTTTGTTTTTTTTTTTAATCTAGAATGCTTATAATAGGTGACAGTCAAAAATCTAAAAAGTGCTTGTTCATATCGCAATTTTTAGTTTCGATAGCGAAGTTAGGTATCAAAAATGTATGGAATTTGAAATAACGCATCGAGAGCGCCAAGGCACTGAGCTTAGCGTAAGGACAAATCCCTTATTTATATTTTTGACATCTAGCTTAGCTGTCAAAACTAGTGAATGCTATGACCAAGCACGTGCGGCTGCCGCACTTTGAAACGAACGTTAATAACTTTTTAATGAAATTAAGATTTTGATATTATAATCTCAACACACTATCTGTCAAACTCTCCATTGAATTGAAGTTTAGGGCTCCCATACAAACTTGCAAACTCGCATCGCATCGTAATGTTATTTTTATTATGAATTTTGTCGCAGATATTTGTGATGCGATCCGAATACGCAGTTACGTGTGGGAGCCCTAAATCATAATTTAATATTATCTCAGTTACGGAGTATTTCATTTTTTTTTTACCGTTCTGTTCAAGATGGTGTTGGTGAAGAAGATTCAGGGCTCCTTCAACGGTGGTTATTTCGGCAACACCATTATCAGTCTAGGAGATCTGGACGACGATGGGAAAGATGGTACGTTGACCATGTGACAGTACCACTATCACCACAGTCCTGTATCGCGCTGAAGATTTCTTAAAGCGTCTGTAAATATATGGCAACTGAAACCAATCACGTTGGCTTCGGCCTGACCGAGCCACCTCGCATGGTCGGAAGATCTTTCTTTATAGGCACCATATACTCCTACAAATCGGATCGGACACTTACTAGTCAGGGAGCCCTATTGACTACGGTACCCTAAAACAGAACCCTAACCAGCAGATTTTTTGTATATTGGTAGGTTAATAGTTATATAATTTAAGAATAACATTGTCCTACAAATAGAACAATCCATATTTTAGGACCATCAAATCAAAGTATGAAATCCTTTCTATCTCTGTTAGCTACCACTTTCAAGATTTTTCGCAAATTAAAAAGTTGTTTGTCTTATCAAAATGAAGCTACTCACAAAAAATTAGCTTGTTAGTAATAAAAAAAAATGTTCTAGGGCTCCCTGACCATACCGCGTAATAGTCAACGATTGTCGCAGCCTTATTGGCTTTTGCAGAGATAATTTTTTTTAGCTCGCAGATTCTCACCCGTCTCCGATGTGCCCAATTTTTGCTCAATATCATATTTGTTTCTAGCTAAAATTGTACACTCGATTAAGGAACCGTCTCCTCAACTCTTGGCTGACACGAGCACGACGGATCATCTCTCAACGTGAATCTATGCAAGTAGAAGGCGAACCCGCCGTGTCTAGTCAGAATTTATATGGTGTGGTGTGTGATGTGTATCTTTTTGACTATCTTGTATGTAGCAGCAGCGCTTAGGAAAATGAGCTTCGTGACTTGCCGAGAGATGGTTGAATCCATATCACTTCCCTCGCCCAATGAATTACCCTGCACGTTGTGTTTCCAGAAGTGGCAGTCGCGGCCCCCTACGAGAAGAAGCAGCAGGGGGCGGTGTATATCTACTCGGGGGCGGTGCTTGGTGACGTCAACAGCGACAACAGGCCTGCACAAGTCCTCAGGCCGGAGACACTTCTCTACTTCGGCTTCAGCCTAGCCAAACTCGGGGATTTTGACGACAATGGATGTAATGGTGAGCAATTAAAAAGTAAATGTTATAATTACTGCGAAGTCCGCTGAGGCGATTTTGATATTTTTTGGTAAGGATAGTTTTTATCCTGTAGAGTCATAATATTCAAGGGAAGAATTTTTTTTATGAAATAAGGGGCAAACGAGCAAATGGGTCACCTGATGGAAAGCAACTTCCGTCGCCCATGGACACTCGCAGCATCAGAAGAGCTGCAGGTGCGTTGCCGGCCTTTTAAGAATACGAACATCAAGTTATAAATGGACGCTGTCAAGCATTTGTGTATTATCCCACAACAAATTACGTATTGAGTTATGAATGCAGCCATGTTCTTTAGATCATTTAGAACAAGACTGGACTTATATTTCAACAAAAAAAATGTTTTGTGGATTATTACAAAAATACTTAAAAATTAGTGTTAGTTCTAATAAACTTATTACTTACCTCGAATACATTAGATTTTCTTGGACTGGATATACATATTATTATTATCGAGTTTAAATGCCAATATTTGCTTCGCTTCGCAATCATACTTATCGTTAGAAGCAAGATTATTTTCTTATATTGAATTATATGTATAAAATTAAATATACCTTTATTGCATAAAATAAAAAATTATACCTTTTTTTCAGAACTGGCTATTGGGGCACCCGAAAGCAATACAGTCGTTGTATACAGGAGTTTTGCGTCTGTGAAAATAGACATTGATGTCAAAGTATTAAAAACGGTAATACATATTATCTATACTATTTAACCTATCAATCCCCGTAAGGCCCAAGTGGGCCGCGATAACAAAAGATTTCCAAGAAGGAATAATAATATTATAAAGCGGAAGAGTTTGTTTGTTTGTTTGAACGCACTAATCTCAGGAACTACTGGTCCGATTTGAAAAATTCTTTCAAAAAAAATCAAAATCAAAATATTTTATTTCCAAATAGGTTAACAAAGTTAACACTTTTAGAACGTCGTGTCTACATGAGGCCTACCACCGGTTCGGGAACTAACCCGGCGAGAAGAACCGGCGTAAGAAACTCGCGCGGGTCCACCTTTTACCAAAAAGGTGGAAAATAACAAAGGTAGCTTAAGCTAATTTACACTAAGTATGTAAGTAAAGTAAGTGAAAATGTGGTACATTTATATAGAAGTGACCTATGGTCTGTCAGCAAATTTTTCCCAAGGTGTGCTATCATTGAGAAAATCCTTATAATAAGCCTTAGCACACAAACGTTCTTTAACAACTTTTTTAAATTTATTGATTGAAAGATTTTGAACGTTTTCTGGGATTTTATTGAATAGGCGTATACATTGACCTTTGAAAGATTTTCTTACTTTGCTCAGCCTGGTTATAGGTATATCTAGCTTGTGCTTATTCCTAGTGTTCCTGCAGTGAATGTCACTTTTCGTTTTAAAATTATTTACATTTTTCTCACGTATAACACATTATCCAAAATGTATTGAGATATTACGGTCAGAATTCTTATTTCTTTAAACTTTTCTCTGAGAGATTCAAATGATGACATTTTATAAATAGATCGAATAGCTCGCTTCTGCAGCACAAATATTGTGTTAATATCAGCAGCACTTCCCCATAATAGAATGCCATAAGACATTCTACTATGAAAATAACTATAATAAACTAATTTAGTGTTAGATAGCCCATTTATCGAGGAAGGATATTAATAGGCTATATTTTATCACGCTAAGACTAGTTATAGGAGCAAAGAAATAAATTACGTGGGCGAAGCCGCGCGGAACATCTAGTTATTTATAAGCCCCTTACTATAATACAAGATGTACCATCGAGGAAATTGATTCCTAGCTATGATTCCTAGGGCCTAGGCAGTTGACATACCCACGTCATTTGGTCAGATCATGTTGACAATTCAGTGTTAATAATAATTGTGATCTGTCGGCTGGGTTTGACGTAACGCGACCAAACTACGTAGGTCCCCATCTGCCTAGGAATCAACTTCTCTGATAGTACTCTGTGTGTATATTTAAAAAATATTAAATACTAGCGACCCGCCCCGGCGTCGCACGGGTATAAAATATAATATAGCCACTGAAAAAAATGATTAAAATCGATGGCCTATGATCCTTCACGTGGTCTACTTCTTATCTGTGCCAAATAACATAAAAATTGCTCCAGTAGTTCGCGAGATAAGCCCTTTCACATAATTTCCCCGTTTTTTCCATTCTCCTATGAGCATTAGCGTGATAAAATATAGCCTATACCCTTCCTCAATAAATGGGCTATCTGACACTGAAAGATTTTTTCAAATCCGATCAGTAGTTCCTGAGATTAGCGGGTTCAAGTTAGCCCTTTCAAATAATTTTCCCCGTTTTTTCCACATTTTCCTCTATTTCTTCACTCCTATTAGTCTAAGCGTGATAAAATATAGCCTATAACCTTCCTCGATAAATGGGCTATCTAACACTGAAAGAATCATCAAAATCCGTTGTGTAGTTTTAAAGATTAAAGGGAACAAAGGGACATGAGGGAAAAAAAAGCGACTTTGTTTTATAATAAGTATAGATATAGATAGATATAGATGCCTTAACTTTTACCGACATGAGTTTATGAATGTAAGGGTCTGAATACACCTACCGGTAGGTACCGAGTTGAGTCTCGGCCAATGAAAAAGGCCAAGAGCACTGTCTCGCCAAGTCGCCATGTCACTGTAATCAGTAGGTGTAATCAGCCCCCCTAGACAAGCGGCAAGCGATCATCGTAAACGATAACGCTAACGCTACAGAATGTCCCATACATTCTGTAGCGTTAGCGTTATCGTTTACGACATTAGTATACGCTAGCGAAGCGATGACTTATGTCAAATCACATACATTTTGTAGCGTTAACGTTAGCGTTTACGATAATCACTTGCCACTTGTCTAGGGGGGCTGGCCCTAAGGGCGTTTCCACATTATCCGATCCGATCGGTGTCGGACGCCGATCCGTTATCGCGGTAAGTAAAATGTATTGAACCGATATCCGATATCGGGCCGGAGAATATTATGAAAGACAGGTACATATTTCATACATTTTACTTACCCCCGATACCGGATCGGCGTCCGACACCGATATCGGATCGGATAATATGAAAACGCCCTAAGGATTAATAAATTATTATTTTTTTATTTTCGTTTAGTGTTTTGTTTTTTGTAAAAATACCAATAATATAAGTGGTTTAAATGATATGGGCCGACATATTTTAATTTGGAAGAGTGTAAATGTTTAACGACACTATTTATTTAAAAATTGACACCCAAATTATTACATTTAATATTTAATATTTCCAGGCACGAAAAGGAAACGAAGTGACTGTTACGTTTGAAACCTGCTTAGAATTTACTTATCCGGAAAAACCAAAGATTGTAAAAGGCGGTAAGACAAGTGAAATTACTTAGATGAAAAAACATATTTACTTATTATAATATTTTATTAAATAACATTATTTAAGATAAATTCAGAAGTGATGGTTGCTATTAATCTAACTTTATTATAAACTAGCTGTCCCGGCAAACGTTGTTTTGCCATTTAAGGTATTTCTACTTCATCAGTTGATAAAAAATCTTACCCCCTCTTTTGTCCCCTAAGAGGGGTGGGGGGAAAATTTTTATACACCAGATGTTAAGTTGGAAAACATAGTTAATAATATGAAGTAAGTCCATTAAAGAAAAAAGTTTCATATAAAATCTGACCCCCTCTTTGGTCCTCTTAGAGGGGCGGGGGGGGGGGAGATTTTTATACGCCAGATTTTGAGTTGGAAGTAGACAAATATATCTGCGAAAACTGCATGCAAATCGGATCAGTAGTTTTTGTGTTAAAGAAAAAAGTTTGATACAAAATCTGACCCCCTCTTTCGTCCCCTTAGAGGGGTGGGGGGAAAAAATTTTTATGCACCAGATGTTAAGTTGAAAGAAGACAAATATATCTGCGAAAACCGCATTCAAATCGGATCAGTAGTTTTCGTGTGATAGTGGAACAAACATACAGACAGACAGACAGACAGACAGACAGACAGACAGACAGACAAAAAAACTAACCACATTTTTGGCTTCTATAGCGATGTAGTGACACCCCCCGCTTATTATTTTTTTAATATCTTTAATGTACAGAATTTTCATTTCTACAGTTTAATATATATATATATATATATATATATATATATATATATATATATATATATATATATATATATATATATATATATATATATATATATATATATATATATATATATATATATATATATAAGGTTAAAATGTATCTGAGATGAAATTACAAAACAATAGGTATGTTTAATATTTACAATGTAATTATATTTTTCATTAAGAATATACTTAGCCATTTTTTGAACATTTGCAATATCAATATCACCCTGTGCTGTAGAGATAAACTACAATAACATGGCGCGCCCCTCCAAATTACTGTTTCAATGTGCATTCACATCCTTATGAAAGAGTTTGTATGTAGCAAATATTCAACCAATCACTTATTACCAAGATTTATTGGTCAACTAATCATAACTAGCCGACCGCGCAAGACAACGCACTTCAAACGTTTTGAATTTTGGAGGGGCACGCCATGTTATCGTAGTTTATCTCTACATAATATAGTACAACACAGGAAATTATAATATCCACTATGGCCACTAAAGATATCGAAAAAACGGTTGTCTGTAAAGTCGGTTTACTGATGATAGTTGAACGTGACAACTGACTGTACTGACTGTACATTTCTGCTAAACAACTCATTTCCCCGACCGTACATTTCTGCTTAGCACAATTTTCCCCGACTGTACATTTCTGCTAAACAACTCATTTCCCCGACTGTACATTTCTGCTTAGCACAATTTTCCCCGACTGTACATTTCTGCTAAACAACTCATTTCCCCGACTGTACATTTCTGCTTAGCACAATTTTCCCCGACTGTACATTTCTGCTTAGCACAATTTTCCCCGACTGTACATTTCTGCTAAACAACTCATTTCCCCGACTGTACATTTCTGCTTAGCACAATTTTCCCCGACTGTACAAAGTACATTTCTGCTAAACAACTCATTTCCCCGACTGTACATTTCTGCTTAGCACAATTTTCCTCGACTGTACATTTCTGCTAAACAACTCAAATGGAACGCCTCAGAGCGAGGTAACGCCGCATATTGCGTCATGTTTTTTCGTGCGCGCAGCCCATATCGAATTATAAGACGTTGTCACGTCAAAAGCTTGAAAACTACAGAACTGATTTTGATAAAATTTGACATAGAGCAGACCACGGGAAAGGGCGTTTGCACACTGCACGATAACGACACGACACGATACCACAGAATAGAGGGCCACCGCACATATTATACAATTTCAAGTTGGCCGACTATCGTACAAACTGACTATCGTACTAATTCTAATATTCTGTCACTTAATATTGAATGCACCCAAAATATTCTCCTTTCTTTTCGCTTTCGTTTTATTACTGCCACAATAAAAGCGTGCTTTTTACGCATTTTAACACGCACGTCGCTAGGCTAGCGACACCGTTACCAACTAAATCTAAAAGTCTGCGGCTGGCAGCGTACACGATGAAGTTGTCCAATTAAATTGTGACACTACGCAATTTAGTTTGTACGATAGTCGGCCAACTTGAAATTGTATTATATGTGCGGTGGCCCTTATCTATTCTGTGGTATCGTGTCGTGTCGTTACCGTCGCAGTGTGAAAACGCCCAAAGTCGGGGAGTACCATCTAGATTCTAGAAAATTGATTCCTAGGCAGTTGACAGACCAATGTCATTTGGTCAGATTATGTCAATTCAATGTGATCTGTCGACTGTCGGCTGGGTTTGACGTAACGCGACCAAACTACATAGGTCCCCCATCTGCCTAGGAATCAACTTCTCAGATAGTACATAATAGATACTTTTTTTCGGGAAAAATGCATTATTATAGCGGAATACTATTTTAGAACTTAAGTAAATATACCTAATAGTTATAACTATACCTTAGTTGTTTTTACAGATATAAGATATCGCGTCCAAGCAGGGAATGATATTGTCAAAAATTTTGACGAGTCGGTCACTCTGGGCAGGGCATTACCAAAATCATGTAAACAGTACTCGGTTCCTTTAGTAGAAGTAAGTACAAAAACTATTGAGCAATATTATGTTCAATGTAACCCCCCCCCCCCCCCCCTAGGCGATATTGTGCAATATTATTGACCGTCTAGGTTTAGTATTGAAAACGCTTCGATCAATCTTGTTGTCAACATATAAGTTGTTCAATAAATATTGTGTGTGATATTGCGCAATAATATTGATTGTTTAGGGATCCGCTAAAGCTCATCATCTTAGGCATCCATTACACGGTAGGTTTTTGCTGCCAGTTTTACCACAGTCATGACTGAGTGTTGAATAACCTGTCATGTAATGCAGTGACTGACGGTTGCATGAAATTGATTGACAGTTATCTGGATATTTTGGTTTTTATGTCATGCAACCATCAATCATGACTTTTGAGTTAACGTTTAATGGTTTTTCGTCAATCACGCGTCAGTCAGTCAGTAGTTCATAAGTAAAACGTGTATTATTTGTGAAGTTTTGCGTATGACTGACAATCAGTCTGAATGACTGTGTAATGTGAAATTAATTCCAACGCTCACCAACAGTCAAACGAAAATCATGATTGATGGAATTGACTGACTAGGGCATGACCGGCTGCGTTTCCACTGAAGCGGAGCGGAGCTTTGCGGTGCCCGAATTGACCAATCGTGCTATACCAGCAGAATGACAGCGAAGCGGAGCAAAGATTTCGAGCATGGTGATTGGTCAATTCGGCACCGCTAAGCTCCGCTCCGCTTCATTGGAAACGCAGCCTATGGACGCCTAATAAGAAACATGGGCTTAATATTTTTTACCTACAAAATATTTTTTGTAACACTTATTTATAATGAAAAAAACTTAGCTCTGTAAAATAATGAGTTTGTTTGATTGCCGCCAAGGTGCTGCTATGTAGCCCCGGCCAAACGTGTCAAACTGGTGTCGTATGTCAGGATAATATTAGGTCTATTTGACACGATAGACCCTAATGCTACATAGCGGCACCTGGTGGCAAATAGAGCATCAAACACCCCCATTATCATTAATAATCTTGTCCTTGATAAGTAAAATGATCGTATTTTCAGAAGGAAAACCAAATATTGATGTACGAAGTTAAAGACGTCGCCTTGAAGGAGGACCCTAGGTCTCTCGCAACTTTTGACCCCACAAGAGTCCTCATCAGAAACGACAGTGTGCTGTACAAGTATGGTCAGTTCTCCATCAGCGATTGCGGTGGGGAAAACAGCTGTCACCCAGAGTTGACTGTCAGTATTGAAACAACTATGAGGTAAGTGACTCCCCAAATCATCGTCGTTCGATATCAAGCTTTGAATTTTTGTTTGTAGTCTTCTTAGTTCTTTATTATATATATCTTTCGGCAAGAAGAGTAAGCAACTGATCATATTACTATATTAAGGATGATAATTATTTATCACAATCGGAAAAGTTTAATTCAAGCACGGAAGAAAGGGTATAGTTAATTTGAAAAAACTGTTAAACTCGAAACTGATCACGATCAGTAATTTGTTACACAAAACACCAAAGGCGTCTCATGGGAGTGAAAGAAAAACATATTTGCCTCTTATTTTTTTCAAGTTGTACACGACGTCTTTGAGTCTTAAACATGAACCTAAAGTCCAATTTAACGGTGTGGGAATTAACGACTTTATTGAAATTATTGATCTGGACACAAATTAAGACAATTCACAAAAGTGCCAAAAAGCATTTTTAATGAAAACTAGCTGACCCGGCAAACGTTGTTTTGCCATATAAATAATTTTTGGTATGAAAAATAGATGTTGGCCGATTCTCAGACCTACTCAATATGCTCACAAAATTTCATGAGAATCGGTCAAGCCGTTTCGGAGGAGTACGGGAACGAACATTCGTGTCACAACACGAAAATTTTATATATAAGATGAACCAGTTATTCCAACAAACTTTCTCTCGGATAAACTGTCTATTAGTATTTAAACCGACACTTCAAAAAGGAGGAGGATCTCATATTATAGTGAGGGAGCCCTTGAACAAATTTTTTTTGTGATTACTAACAAGCTTATTTTTTGTGAGTAGCTACATTTTGATAAGACAAACAACATTTTTATTTTCGAAAAATCTCGAAACTGGTATCTAACAGAGATAGAAAGGATTTCATACTTTGACTTGATGGTCCTAAAATATGGATTGTTTTATTTTAGGACAAGGTTACTCTTAAATTATATAACTATTCAGTTAATAGTTATATAATTTCCAGCTGATTTTTTGTATATTGGTAGGTTAATAGTATTAACCTACCAATATACAAAAAATCAGCTAGTTAGGGTTCCCTTTTAGGGTACAGTTAGTCAACCAAGTTTTGTTGATTGCAGAACCCTAAAACGGAACCCTAACCAGCTGATTTTTTGTATATTAGTAGGTTAATAGTTATATAATTTAAGAGTAACCTTGTCCTAAAATAAAACAATCCATATTTTAGGACCATCAAGTCAAAGTATGAAATCCTTTCTATCTCTGTTAGATACCACTTTCGAGATTTTTCGAAAATAAAAATGTTGTTTGTCTTATCAAAATGTAGCTACTCACAAAAAATTTGCTTATAAGCACTGACATATATAAGTACGTAGTATATAATAACTCTATGTTAACTAATCACAAATAAAAATTGTTCTAGGGCTCCCGTACTAATATAGCCTATAAACTTCTTAAAATCTATAATATTCTATATATAAATAAAGATGAATTTAAATTTTGTTAGTCTCGCTAAAACTTGAGAACGGCTGCACCGATTCGGCTAATTTTAGTCTTGAAATATTTGTAGAAGTCCAGGGAAGGTTTATATTAGAAGGAAACTAATGCGAAGTCCACCGGGTCATCTAGGTAACAATATTTTTTTGTATTTACAGAGACAACCAGTATGCTATCGGATCGTCCGAATCCGAATCGTTTTCCATGGTCGTTTCCAACAAGGGGGACACCGCATACTCTCCGTGTATCGAGGTGGAGGTCTTCGGAGCCAGGATCCTGAAGCCAGGGTCTTGCTCCTTCAGAGAGTCCGGGACTAGTATCATCTGCACGCCCAGGCTTGCCCTACGAAACGACACCAACTGGGTAAGCTATATAGGGGCGTATTTTAGCTTGTCTTAAATGGGAAAATATTACGCAAAAGTCAGAGCCGAGGGCGCTGCTATAGCACAAACAGTAGTTAATTCTACCAAAATCCGACATAGAGTAAAAACCTGCGACGGCGAGGTCTACCTAACCTTCGAGAAAAAGTAAATTTCAGAACTGGATAGTGGATACCTCCTAAAGTGACCACAACCGAAACTCCATATATTTTACTGGTCGTTCTTACCTCTGTTAAGGTCATAATAAACTTGCTAACCTAAACTGAGGAAGGTCTGGCCGTCGCCGGCTCCTGGAACAATATTCTGCACACGTGATATCAGAATACTGACAGAATAGTTGTCAAACGTCGAACAAAACTTGTTTCCTGTCTATGCTGGTGCTGCCTTTCCTCTATAGCGTGAATATTGCAGTAACATAATATTCTGTTCGTTGACGTAGCCCATTTGATGTGTGCAAGTATTTAATGCTGCGTTTCCATGGTTGCCAAGGCTTTACCAGCGTCCACAAGCACAAGCGTGTATAGAGAGTATCTGACTTGGCTTGCGTTAGCTTGTGGACACTTGTATCCGATCCGGTGTAGTGTCTGTTTTTGGACACAAATCAAACGGCGCTTGCTTGGATGTACGTAATACATTGACGCATTCGACTTCCAAATGCCAAGCGAGATTTGTGGACGCTTGTGCCTTGTGGATGCTTGCCAAGCCTTGGCAAGCATGGAAATGCAGCATAAAGATTTTTTCCTGTAAGTAAATACACTTGCACAACGCTGCAGCTGTATTCAATTTTCCTCTAATTTAGGGAAAGTCATGTGTTTTGATAACATTATTGTTATGGTCAGGTGGCGGATAACAGAGGCATTCGGCCATTGACCTTTCTCACTGCCAGTGGTACTAAACTTTTTTCTATAGACTTTCTTTGCCAAACTGATTTACCAGATTGATCTGTTTCAGAACCAGTGTTTTTGAGCCAGACCTAATTAACTCTACAGTAAACTCTTCTCTTATATTCATGAGTATTTTAACAGAAAATTGAGAACGTGACCTTGGAGACAACTGGGATGACCAGCTCCGATGACGTGTTGGAGGTTCGGTACGACGTGTTGAACCACTGCGATCAGCCGGACCAGAGACAGAATAACTCCTTGAAGCTATCCTTACAGCGTGATCAGATGTTTAATATAACTGGGCAAGTATTAATCTCGATTTCACCAACTTCTGCAGTTACTCTTTGGTTATATTTAAACAAAGATTAACTTTGGTTGGCTGATGGAAAAATCCAATTCTTTTTATCGTATTACGAAGGGTAGACTACTATAATGTGTGTATGTATGTTTGTATGTAACATCGAAGAAGTTGATGCCCAGGCAGATGTCGGATTTTGGAAAAAATTAAAATGTTAAACACCTAAAAACAATTTTTTTTATAGATTAGAAGATAATGTAAAGATAATCAGATATACAGCGGAACGAGAATTAAAGGAAATTCTGAATTTTCTTTTAGGAAGTCATCACCAGAATCTACGGTAAATTTTACCAGTGTTGAAAACTTGGACGGAAATAGGAGTGTCAGTCACGTTTATAAGGTATGTTTTGGTCCACTTCCGGGGCTAAGCATAATCGTTTGTCAATACCATGCCTTCTCTTTCATCAATACCTACGAAGAATGAGGGAGAGAAAATGATATTTAATCCATCTTTAACTTTTTGTAAAAATGTGTGGTAAAATGGACATTAGAACGTAACATGTAGAAATTAATTATTACGCTTTGAGACTCTGAATAATAATAATTTTGACGTTGTAAATTATTCTATTTTTAAACTATTCATATAACTATTTTATAATTAAAAAAACTTTAATTTGCAGATCCAAAATAACGGTCGAACGAATTGGGTTAGGGTCGCATGTAAAGTAACTCTACCAAAGGTGAAATACGCGACGTACCAAATATTCTTTGTAAGTACCTATTTTCTAATATGGCCTTTGATTTCACGTTGGCCTGTGGGCTGTGGCCTGTGAGGGACAATTAATAACATTCGTATTATTTAGCATGATTACTATGGCGTAAATGGGACATGCCTGTTATGCGGGCTCTACAGTCGCGGCGCGAATTGCGGCCGCGATTCGCGCCGTGAACACGATTTGCGGGCTCTACACTCGCGGCGCGAGAGCCCGCGAAGGCCGCGAACCGCGAGTGTGGAGGGTTTCGCAGCTTCGTGTTTGCGCTTCGCGGCTTCGTATTTGTACGCATCGTATTCATGGCGCGTAGCATCCGTGAATGACTGTAGAGCCCGCAGAACAAAAACGAAGCCGCGAAGCGCGAACACGAAGCCGCGAAACCCTCCACACTCGCGATTCGCGGCCTTCGCGGGCTTTCGCGCCGCGAGTGTAGAGCCCGCATTAGGTTTAGTTAGTAGTACTTAGTAGTTAGATTCCTGCACGATAATTTGGATCAACGGAGTTGCGGGCGTCAACTAGTATAATATAAGTGTTATAATTATTATTCCCGTGTCAACGTTTTTCAGCAAAGCGACGGTACAAGTGGGAATTGTCCTATAGACAATGCGACGTGGACGGATGGGATGGATTCGAAGGAGTCAAGGTCTGTGGTGTGCGTCATAGGTAACGTGTTCAGAGGGAAGTCGACCTCCGTGTACGTTAACATCAAAGTAGCACCTCATTTGTTGGGTAAGCAAACAGTACCTCAATCCATACCAATATTATAAATACGAAAGTGTGTCTGTCTGTCCGCTTGTCCGTCTGTCTGTCCGTTAAATCTTCACGCCCAAACCACTGAACAGGTTTTGCTGAAAAGTATGGAGATACCTTGTGTCCCGGGAAAACACGTAGGATACTTTTTATCCCGGAAAAAATGACGGTTCCCTCACGATAAACGAATTTTGGCGCAACGGAGTTGCGGGCGTCATCTAGTAGGTTACGTTACTGCAGTGTTCACGCTAGAGGTAGTACCAGCTACAGCAGACAAAGAGTTTTGTTTGACAACGTTTCTGTCAATATTCTGGAACGACCAGTTCTGAATTTATAAATAGGCCATATAGGCCGCGGCCTAGGGGCGGCAGCGTCCTAGGAATACGCAGATTTTATACAGGGGGCAGCGGAAAAAGGGGCCTACACTCATAACAAATGTAAATCCGGCACTGGATATGACTTGTGTACTCGTAGCATGTCGAATTTTGGTCGGATTGTTTACTGTATAATAATAATAATAGCTCCCACACCGGTTTCGGTGACGGTGGCCGGTTTCATTGAAACCAGGCCAGCTACGCAGGAGTAATTTTATAGTGCCCAAGTGTGTGCGCAGTACACAAAAGCACGCTCTATTCCTTTACTATCATAACCCAGTGGGACGGAAGACCGACACGACCGGCGAGAGATCAGGCGCAGGACCGACTTTTTACATGCCCATCCGACGCATGGATCATCTTACTTGTCAGACAATCAGGTGATCAGCCTGCATTGTCCTAACCAAACTTGGAAATAATATGTTTCCAACGCGGGATCGAACCCACGACCTCCGAGCAGCCCCGGATCTTCAATTTTTTTTTAGGCGGGGCAAAAACTGAAAAATGCCGCCCCGCCTACCTACTTATGTTTATTTTCACCTTTATCATCCATATAATTTCAGCTATCAACATGTAGGATATATTATATTTAACAGGGTAGGGTTGAAAATAAAAATAAATATTATGCTTATGCGGGCGAGCGGGAGCCGGGCGCGTATTTTGAACTATGCCTACGCCGTACGCGCCTCGCGAATAATGTTTCGAATGCAGCACGTCTCACTCCGCGCTCAGGGTATCGTTCAAGTTGATATGGCCATGAAATTGCTGTACTTGTGCCATTATTTATTCCGTGGTCAAAGTTAAATAAATGATGAGCAGTTGTCCACTGGTCCGTGAAGTATGAATTTGGCCGCCCCCTGAATTTGCCGCCCGGGGCACAGGCCCCGGCTTGCCCCCCCCCCAAGATCCGGGGCTGCCTCCCAGTCAAGAGCCGCGCTCTATACCACTAGACCACGGAGGCGTCCTACGTTTACTGTATGTGCATTTTGCTAGTAGCGCCCTGTACTGCGAGGTTTGCGTTATCTTATATTGCACAATCAATATGAAATCATTTCAGGACTGGTGAAGAAGACGAATGAAACTCGGACGCTAACAACAAGTCTACAGTTGCTACTGAAAGGTGATATAGTGCCAGACGTTATCCAAAGGTAAGATTATCTAGAATATCCTCTTAAAATCGAATCTGCTACCGCTTATTGTCTATGAACGTTTTGAGCGACTTAAATATTCAATTAAAAAGCTAGACGTGTGATTGAATGGCGTTGTTCAGTCAAAGGGCTAGCTGTTTGATTGAACGGCTATTTAAACCAGTTGGCTGCGACATCTATACCGCTTTTGATGGGTATAGACCAGGGATCAGGGATGGCGAACCTTTTCGTTCAAAGTGCCATTTTTCTAAAGAAATCTTAGTGGGATCACAGACGGTTCAAGTAATATTTTCCTCTGTGATTCCAATGCATATTCAAAGATTTGGTAAACCGGTGTGTATCAAATAGAGTCTTTGTCTGTCTGTCTGTTACCTCTTCACGCCCAAATCGCCGAGCCGATTTTGCTGAAGGACAAACGATATTTTTATACCGTTTCCGGGATAAAAATATCGTTTGTCCTTCCCATAGACCATTGAGTCTTGGATGCTTTTTGTTACGGAAAAATGTACACGTGTTTACGCGCGATAAACGAGTTTTGGCGTAAAAGAGTTGCGTCTTCTGGTCAAAAAATAAAAAAAATTCTTTTCCAGTGTGACTACGACGTTCCAACTGAAGTACGCGACAGTGGCTCTGGGGATAATCATAGTGTCGGTGTGCGTCGGCCTGCTGCTGCTGTTGCTTATTGCGTATGCCCTGTACAAGGTGAGGAACTGGTCCTTTAGACAAGACGTTTTCTTCATCACTTCGTTCGCGCGATCGCCGATGAAAATGCGTGGAAATAATGGAATTGACATAAGCGTTCGCTAATATGAACGACGTTCGGATCGTGTTTAGGCTTCGTACACATTTGTATCATTTGCGCGATCAGATCTCCGATCAGATCTCCATCGCGTATCATCGAAGCGTATCAAAATGATACGCGTATCATGATACGCCCCGATCGCTATTAACCGCGTATCTTATACGTGTCGTATCAAATACGCGCATGATCGGCAGAGTGATCTAAGGGTGCGTCCACATTTGTATCATTTGCGCGATCAAATACTCGCATGATCGGCAGAATGATCTAATGGGCGTCCACACTATGACACATACTTGATACGGCGCGATGATACGCGACGGAGATCTGATCGGAGATCTGATCGCGTAAATGATACAAATGTGGACGCACCGTAATAGGCGTCCACAGTATGATACGCATACTTGATACGGCGCGATGATCGCGACGGAGATCTGATCGGAGATCTGATCGCGCAAATGATACAAATGTGGACGCACCGGATAATTCCGTACATTTTGATCGGCGATTCTATAATATAAAGAAGCTATAAAGAAAACGTCTTGGCTAGAGGCTCCTGTTCTGTTGCAAGTACTTTAATCGAAACGACATTCGAAGTTTGAGAATCGCGTCCCTGAATTGTAGAATTTTTATGAATATTTTCATCTTATTTTCAGTGTGGATTCTTGCAGCGACAGAAGAAGGAACGACTGCAGCGACTACGGAAATCTGTCTACAGACAGTCCGTGGTAATCCATACTTTTTTTTTAACAGTAGGAAAAGCGTTACCGTTATCCGGGGAAAGGCCGCCGGGATACGTGGGACTCCCCAGGTGTTGCGGTAACGAAGAGCACCCGGGTTTACCCACTAACGCCTCTAGTCCACCGATGCTGCGAACTGCGAAACAGCGGCGAACCGATATACTGTCTCATCCGCCACACGACAATGCGTTATATTGCATCTCGCTCTATTACAGTTTCGCAGTTGTTTCGCGTTTCGCCGCGTCGATGGACTAGAGGCGTAAAACCCTTCGGTGCCTCCTCCTCCGCCTGTTGCTGGGCCGCCGGACCCGCCAGGGACGAAACTGCAGCGGCCCAGTTAGCGGCGTTTGCTTCACAGCAACATCCACCATGCGACTGTCTACGACAGCTAGACACTACGACACTAGTCTAGTGGTATAGAGCGCGGCTCTCGACTCGGAGGTCGTGGGTTCGATTCCCGCGTTGGAAACGTGTTATTTCCAAGTTTGGTTAGGACGATGCAGGCTGATCACCTGATTGTCTGACAAGTAAGATGATCCATGCGTCGGATGGGCATGTAAAAAGTCGGTCCTGCGCCTGATCTCTCGCCAGTCGCGTCGGTCGTCCGTCCCACTGGGTTATGAGAGTAAATGAATAGAGAGTGCGCTTGTGTGCTGCGCACACACTTGGGCACTATAAAATTACTCCTGCGTAGCTGGCCTGGTTTCAATGAAACCGGCCACCGTCACCGAAACCGGTGTGGGAGCTATTATTATTATATTATACCTCCGGGAAAGCAGTCCGAGGCACCGGACGCTCTTCAACCGATCGAGCTCGTGCAATGGGCGGCGTTTTCCCAATCCGTCGCCGGAATAATAACAAAAACCGGGCAATAAGTAGATATAAGTTTAAAATACAAGATGAGTGTATGTTTGTTTAATAGTTTCTGGGTTTTCCCTGGGGTCAGACTGACAGGGGCAAGCAAGAGCACTGGTTTTTTGGAGATAAAAGTATAAATTAATATATAAACAACCTAAAGAGATAAAACCTAATAAAAAACGAATGAAAACGCATATATAATAAAAAAAATCGCGGTTATTTTTATTGCAGTGTGATGAATAAAACAAAAATAGACAGCATTTTTAACAAACAACGTATAGGGAGTATGCGCACTAAAGGTTCTAACCTTAGATAAATGATTGGTCTACGCTACGAGCCGAGCGCGAGACCAATCATTTATCTACGGTTCTAACTTCTAACTGATGTCGCTAACCGGAAACTATGTTTTATAATAATTTACTAAACATGTGCTGCTCTTGCACGTTCCCCATAGTTTATGACTGTTAATATTTTGACTAATTATTATTTTCAACAAAAAATTAAAACCGACTTCCAAGGTAAAAACAATAGAAATATGAACTAAAAAGTATTAAATAACTCTTACTCTTTAATAGTGCCTTTTTCAGAATTCGTCTAAATCTCAACTATTTCTGTACATTACTACAGTCTTTATTATTTTGAAGTCGGTACCAGCTAATTTAATCGTGTGTAATGTCAGAACTTAGAATATATGAAACTTTTGGGACTGGTACCGACTTCAAAGTAATAAAGACTGTAGTAATGTACAGAAATAGTTGAGATTTAGACGAATTCTGAAAAAGGCACTATTAAAGAGTAAGAGTTATTTAATACTTTTTAGTTCATATTACTATTGTTTTTACCTTGGAAGTCGGTTTAAATTTTTTGTTAAAAATAATAATTTCACTCTTTTTAGTTATCTACAAAATAAGGCTTTATGCGTAAATAACCAATACGAATGTTAACTATTCACATTATGTTACTGTAAGCGAAATTGTGGTAAATGCTTGCAGTTATCTAAGCGATGCTGCAATTTCCAAACTTTTATCTTTAAAGGTTCAGGAGTTCTGTTCAGTGCCTTTGGACCTTCGTATGAAATTTCTCTTATTCGTAACATATGTTTAACTTACTAGAAACAACATTTTAACCACTATGAGTGTTTTGATAAATTTCAAGGATTTCCCTCGATTGCTCATAGATCCCATCATCAGCTCACCACGTTCGTAATTGTTATACAAAATTAAGATTATATCCTATACAACAACACAAGAATTTTGAAAATCGGTCCACAAACAGCGAAACCATCATCAAAAACAACTGCTTCGATGCAAAATATCACGAAAAGTACCAATAATTGGGTCATAGTGTGATGACCCAAGGTATAATTATGGTTGTGATGATGATGATCAATCAAATTAATGTGTTAGCTTGTGCTTTCAGTTGTTTGAACAACGCCGAAATCCCCGAACCTGTACCTATAAGCATTCAAAAGTTCTGTTCGGTACCTTCGGATCCAGGGTATAACCTGGTGCGAAATCTTACTTTTTGGTAGCATTTACCTTGAATGCTTCAGAAAAAATCAAAATCACTATATGCTTGCATACAAATTTCAAGGAGTCCCCTCGATTCCTCAAGGATCCCATCATCAGATCACCACTTTTGTGAACATGGTACCAAATTCAAGTTAAACCCTATACAAAACAAAAAGAATTTCGAAAATCGGACCACAAACGGCTGAGTAATCGTGGAACATACAAAAAAAAAAGATACATACAGCCGAACGTATTACCTCCTCCTTTTTGGAAGTCGGTCAAAAACGTAAAGGTACCTCTTCACAATGGTCCATGCTGGGCTTGCTGGCCCACTACAAGCCATCGCCATTGTGTAGATACCGACAGCCGCTATATGGTGTATGCTGGCGGGCAATTTCCAGGCGTGGCGCGCAATGGCGTGGCCTGCAGTGGGCCATCGTGGGCCATTGTGTACTGGCTACTCAATATTTATTATAATTATTACTTTTTAGGTTAGGTCCAGGCATAGATCTCGGAGCGCGACAGGAGATTCTCTTAACCTGATCTCAGATGAGCAGCCCCAGAATGAACAAGAACAAACCGCAGAATAAACAATAATATCAATTATTATTATTAAGTTTACTTTTACATTAAAATTCTTCGGTTTTAGATTCAAATCGCTTTTATTTATCTAAGACTACAGGCTGCAACTTCATTACAACACATTATAACAAAGATGATTCATTTTCACAGTTTTTCCACATTTTCCTCTGATTATTTGCTCCTATTGATAGCAGCGTGATGTTATAATATAGTCTAAGCTCCGCACAGCCTTCCTCGATAAATACTTACTACCTAACTATTCAACACAAAAATATTTTTTGAACTCGCACCAGTGTTTTCTGAGATAAGCGCGTTTAAACATTCAAATTCTTCAGCTTTATGATATTAGTATAGATATACTATATAAACTATATAGAGATATATAGCAGAGTAAACAGAATGATAGAGTATGCCGACTTAGAACTGATGTAAAAAATTTTAAGTTTGACGTATTATGACAAAAGTCGTCGCTAGCTAGGGTCGTTACCTACAAATTTAGTTGTTGTTTATATTTTGGCACATGCAAAGAAAACTGTCAGAATTCAATTTCAAAATCTTATTTTTAAAAATAAATTATACCAGCCAGCGCGCCAGCCTTTAACTTATCCTGGCGAAACCCGACAGAAATGACAGATATTAATACTCGTCCGTCTCTTAGTAGTCGAAGTACTGGTAGTTATATCTATTTTGTATATAGTCGCTTCAGAGAATGGTCTTCAGAGAAGCAATGACTTTCTTGGAAGGTCCACGGCCAAGCGCAGATTCCAGATCTATGATCCTTTGCGAGTCCATCCACTTCAACAGGGTTTTTCAATTGATTTACAAAATGAGTAGTTTGCCGGTTTGCGGTGTTATGAAGATCTAAATTCTAAATGGAGATCGGCGTGGAAATGGTGCATTCTTCTGAAAAAACTTGGTTTAAAGGCAGATTTACATTGAGCCTACTGACTTAGTCCACTGCCGTGTCAGCGTACCGCCATACTGTAAATTGATTTCAAGTCAGCACAGTACACTGACAACAACTACTGACTCAAATCTGCCTTTAAAGTTTACACTATGGCAGTGCCAACTGCCAGGTCAGCACTGACACGTCAGTGGACTGACGTCAGTTACTGGCTCAATGTAATATGCCCTGGAAAACACAAATATTATTGTGCAATGAATACGCGAAGAGTTGCGGGTTGCAGTTAGTAGGTACGTTAATAAAACATTCTTTGAACTCTTCTTATCAAAATATGCTCGGATATATAAAACAACTGGTACGGACACGAATCAGAGCAAAGCTACATATTGGTTCAAAATGCAGTTATTCAAGAAATGTCTAGATTGCGTGGAAATTATTTTAATTTATTTGTGCCTTATTATTGGTAAGTACTTCTACCATTTTGTATTCGCTTATCAGAAAGTAAAATTTTGTCACGTTGTACAAGGCTGTCTTCCTCTTTCAAACGTATCCGATAAAGTTAACTTTTTTTAAGTTGCAAGTCTGCTGTCTCCTCTTTCGAGCGATATTTCAAGAGTATCTGATAAGGGCAGCCTTATCCTTTTAATATTTTAAATTTTAATTATATTATAATATTATAGAGTTTGGCAAAGCGCGCCATTTCGGCAAGTTGCTGATTGGAGATTTGCAACCAGCAGTATAGACTTATAGCTATATATGGCGCACTTACCGAGGTGGTGCGCTTTGCCACACTCACTATACCTCACACACAGGCGCAGGCGCACAATTTCGGTCGGATTACACGTACAGCAAGCATACTAACGCGTACTACAAGTTGCACATAGAGAGCGCGTCGAACGCCCGAGCCTCGGACGTCTGCGAGGCAGAGGGCTCCAAGCTCATGGTGGTGACGTCACCAAGAGACCTGGATGTAGCCCATGGCATGCTGAAGGCTTACCCCGACCTGGACGGCATAGCCTGGATCGCCACCGACGGGAAAGAACATCCTGACGAAGACTACAGTGATTATGATAGTGATGAACCTGAATCGCTATTGACATTTATACCTCAAGCACGTGAGTTGATCGCTTTAAGGCTGGCTGCATACGCACGTTTTCTGTATTCGTTTTCCTAATGCGGAATTTCGATTCAGAATTCCGTGAGACCAGCGCACACGTTCGTCTTGAAACGTAGGTACGTGCGGAATTCGCTCCGTTCGGAAGAAAGCGAACGTGTGCGCCAATTAATATATTTTCTACTGATTCCATGCATTCGGAATTCCGAATATTGTGTGTGTGACCAGCCTAAAAGTTCCAAAGCTCGACGGTATCGGGTATACTGGCCATAGTGGGGGCATAGAAAAAATTTGTAATAATTTTGCTGATACGTTTCTAACCGAAATTAAAAATATCAAGCACTCGTGTAATGAAAAATGGTTAGAGAGGAGCACTTATGTCATATCGGACACTTCTATGAGGTGGCAGCCTGTGAATAGTCAATATGTTAAAAAAATAATTACTAAAATGAACAAAAACATGTCGCCAGGAAATGACCACATACGAATGTCCGATATTCAATTAATTAACGATAAAATTATCCCTGATAATGATTTCTTAAGTTTTCGCGAGTATCACTCATGATATTATAAGTTTAAACACTTACGGGTTTTGTCGCGGAGCACTTTTATTAATCCCGACGTTTCGGCTACTTTACAGCGGCCGTGGTCACGGGCGGACTGAGGTGACAGGTGTCCAATTTCTTGAAGTTATCCAACTACCCGACGACTCATCGTGTTCGTTCATCGTGAGTTCGTTCTGCGTAGATCGGAACGCAAACAAATATTGATGAGTCGTCGGGTAGTTGGATAACTTCAAGAAATTGGACACCTGTCACCTCAGTCCGCCCGTGACCACGGCCGCTGTAAAGTAGCCGAAACGTCGGGATTAATAAAAGTGCTCCGCGACAAAATCCGTAAGTGTTTAAACTTATATTATCCCTGATAAAGCAAAATTATTAAATATTTCTGTTATTAAACATAAATTCCCACAAAAGTTAAAAGAAGCATTAATCCGTCCCATTCATAAGAGGTGACCGAAAGGTATAAGTATTCAAATTATAGACCGATATCGATACTTTCGAGTATCGATAAAATATTAGAAAAGTGCTAAATCAGATTGGAAGTTATTTAAGAAAAAATTAAGTTATCAATGAATGTCAACATGGTTTTCAGAAAAATAAAAGCACAAACACACTATTGGCAAAATTTACGGATGTAATTAATACAAATTTAGAAAACAAAAAAATTATAGTTGCTATTTTTTACGATTTTAAAAAAGCTTTCGAAACTTTAGAGACGGAAACCCTCTTGAATGGAATGGAGGAGTGCGGACTGAGGCAGCCTCTGAAAAATTGGTTTAGAGACTATCTCAGGGGGCGCTCCTACCGCGTGAAGGTGGATGGCAGCCTCAGCGAGGAGAAATCCGTCGACTGCGGCACACCACAGGGCTCGGGATGTGGCCCCGTCTGCTATCTAATGCAGTCCAACAGCCTGTGCGGAGTCCTGCGGCACAGCTCCGGTCATATGTTCGCTGACGACCTGTGCACGCTGAGCGCTGGCACCGACCTCGATAAGACATGTAGTCTGGTACAGCGGGACGTAGACGCGGTGGTAAAATGGTGTCACGATAACGGCATTATATTAAACTCAGACAAAACTAAATTACTTATTATACACTCGCCTTATCTGCGACCCGTTGACTATTCACCGAATATTATCACGCATACTTTTGATTGCTTTCATAACAACAATAGATTAAACTGTCGATGTAAACCGATTGAAAAAGTGAATTGTACCTATTACACATCTAGGTGTTAAAATTGACACCAGCTTCTCATGGGCATCCCATATAGATTACATATGTAGTAAGTTAAGAATATTACTGAGTAAATTTTATCATTTAAGTTTGAAAGTACCTACCAAAATATTAAAATGTTTATACTTTGCTTTAGTGGATTCTATAATCAGTTACGCACTCGATTGCTATGGACTCACTTTTAAGACATATAATATAGAAAAAATAGAAACACTACAAGTACGATTTCTAAAACTAATGGTGAACGATAAAACAAAAAATAATTGTAAGGGAGATTACACAAAACTATTTAAAATTTGTCAAATTTTACCAGCGAGTTTAAAACATAAATATCTTTTAGCAGTGCACAACCATGGCAGTCGAGATTGTAACTTATCGTTGTTGCAGCATAAATGTGGTACCAGATCGATATCTAGTAGTAAATATGAGGTCCCCATAGTGAATAATTATTTCGGAGACAGAACACTAAAAAAACGCTTGCCATACCTACTAAATAGCTTACCTGAAAACATTAGACTGGAACCTAATTTATGTAAATTTAAAAGGATGTTGCGGGAGTTTTTGTTGGGGACGCTTTAGCTTTAGTTTTGTATATTGCGATACCTACTGGGGCTACACTAGCAGAAGCGACTTTTTAACATAAGTGTATATTTATTTAGATATTTAAAAGTTTAAAGAGACTGTAACTTGCAGTTAAACTGCGTAAGCAGTTTTGCAGGAAGTGTGTATTTGTTAAGTATACTATAAGATTCAAATAAATAAATAAATAATAAAAAATAATAATTTGACCAGATTACATTGGCCACCGAGACGAGGTGACACAAAATTACATTAGCTGGCCACCGGTAGTAGTGTTGATTGAAGTATTTTGTTGCCCCTCTCATTCTTTATATATTATTTACAGAAGACAAGGCACGATATATTGACAAAAAACAATAATAATATATTCTGTACTGTTGTAAATGGGTGCGGTTGCACCGAAAATGCGTTGCGAAGAATGTGTTTTTGAAAACCAATAGAATCGCTTTTTTTAGGGTTCCGTAGCCAAATAGCAAAAAACGGAACCCTTATAGATTCGTCATGTCTGTCTGTTTTACCTTGAAGCTGACCTTGCTTAGCGCAGTGAATTTATTGGATATAAGAGCAAATAGCGCACTAGCGGCTATGCCGCAGGCCGCAGCGGCCAGGTCGCGGCGGTCATCGAGATAGATACCTTAGTGCTTAATAGCTTTGTCCACATTGTGCCTTTTTCTGTTCATCAAGGGCATGCCTTATAGCGCTGTCAACAGCGAACGTGAGGCATGCCCGTAACGCGCGTTGAAATCGTAGCGCGCGTTATGACACTTTTCTTTCAACGCGGGTGGATTTTGACGCGCCTCACGGGCATGCCACACCTTCGCTGTTGACTGCGCTATAAAGTATGCCCTTGTTGAAAAAAAAGGCACAATGTGGGCTAATATGAAATATGGCGCGCGCACACCTGGCCACGTTGGCCAGGTGCGCGCATGGTCTATGGCGCATGGTCTATGGCAATTTCACAATATCTCGATGCCGCTTTTGCGCTATTGCTCTAAAAGACATTCCTCGCAACTCGCAAGTCGCAACGCAGCTGCGGTGCAACGTAGCCTTGAAGCTATTAATAAATTATTTATCTGTCTAGTACAACTCTTTCTTATCTACAGCACATACTTTACGTTTCAGACATTATGAGTGGCACCAAGTGTAATGTTCTGTCGAGGGACGGGGAAGTAGGGACTGCTCACTGCACCACCCTCCATCAGTTTGTCTGCAAAACTGACGCTAGCGACGTTCACTATGACCCATACTGCAAGATCTACGTTAAAGGTACCGTCGTAATAGCACGTGTTACTAAATAGTTACTACGTAAGTAATAATTTCTGAAAATGAATAGATGTTTGCTAACTCTTTCTCGCATTAATTTACCAAGACGTTAAACTTTGTTTTAAAGAAAGGAAGAATAGATACCGCATCTATTATAGAGTACACGGACGCTGCGAAACGCGAAAACTTTGCGAAACAGGAATACGAAAACGATTAACAGTTAACGCTGTGTGGCGGGTGGGTGAGACAGTAAATGGGTTCGCCGCTGTTTCGCGGTTCGCAGCGTCGTTGGTGTACTAGAGGCGTAAAGGTGAGAAAAGTAAGGATTTTTCCGAGAAAAGTGTGGGTTAACTTTATTTTGTAACCATTTCAGGCTACCGATACTTTGAAGCCCAGAAAAGTTGCTACAAGGTACCCAAGTATGCTGCCTCGTGGAACGAAGCGTACAGCTACTGCCAGGCTGAGGGAGGGCATTTGGTGGTAGTCAACTCCGTAGCCGAGCAGCAGGTTGTCAGAAACCTGACGAAGGCCACGAGGGCTGTAGGCAGTGAAGTGCCCTGGTTCTACTTTGTCGGAGTACGAGCTCAGAAACCAAAGGAAGGCGAGACTCCAGACTTCAGGACGATATTCAGTAAGATATTCACATCAAAAATCTCGAGATATGCACTAATTGTGATAGGTATAGTACCTATCACACTTAGAATTAAAAGAATTAGAATAAAATTAAGGGTTTCGATTAATTAAAAAAATAGATTTTTAAAAAAATCGATTTTCATAAAAAATTGGTTAAAAATTTAATCGATTGTAAGGGTTTCGATTAATTAAAAAAATCGATTTATAAAAATCGATTTTCATAAAAAATGGGTTAAGAAAAATTGTAAGGGTTTCGATTAATTAAAAAAATCGATTTTTTTTTAATCTATTTTCATAAAAAATGGGTTAAAAATTTAATCGATTGTAAGGGTTTCGTTTAATTAAAAAAATCGATTTTTTAAAAATCGATTTTCATAAAAAATGGGTTAAAAAATGCACAACGTTAATAATCAAGTTTCCACTTCTGCCGGCACTCCCGGAGTGCAACCCGTCTTTTTTTCTCTTAGGCTCCTTACAGACGAACGGCAATAATTGTCGACGGCACGCGTCGACGGCTGCAGTAGTATCTGCCGTTAGCAAGTGCCGTTCGTCTGCTATAATCCTTATGTTTCTGACACTTTTTTTCAGACCAAACCTTACCGGAGTCAGGGTTTAACGAGTGGTGTACAGGCGAGCCCAACAACAGTGACGGTAACCAGTACTGCGGGACCATACTCGCTTTTGACGCAAAATATAACGACGAGGACTGCACCAAGACTTTGGGCTTCGTATGTGAAAAGGAGGCTTAGAAGCCCAACCTATCGGAATTTTGAGGAGTTATAGGGAGTTAGCCATTCCAGAAGATTTTTTTTTTATAAGATTGTATCATGTAAGCTAAATCAACTATCACAGAAATGTATTGATAGGCATATGCACCATATGGTGGATCTCCGTAATTTGGCTGGGTTGCAGATTACGGCTATTATTGAGCCAGTTATGGCTGCGTTTCCACCAGAGCTGCGTTGCGAGGAATGTGTTTTGTGAAAATTAAGATCCAATAGAATCACTGCGTTTAGCGATATCAGGCAAATTAATCGAATCTATTGGTTCCCAAAATTTCATCGCAGTACAGCTTTTGTGAAAACGGCAGCATTTAGAGGAGATGATTGGTGAAATAAAACCCATGTTTAATTATGCCGTTTATTCTTACAATGACTGGCTGAGTTGTTAGCCACTATGCCTCCGCTACGCTACCTGCACCACGGATACTACAACTTACACGTCCATTACAATGTTACATAATATTATGTACACAAAATTAGTGAAAAAGTATTGCAAAATATTGTATAGTAATCAATATAAAACTGAAGTCAATTTGTGCCAATCTGGAGTAATCGTTGATACCTCCCGTTCTTTGTTTCTTTTAACAATAGATTAGCATTTAGCAATATATAAGCCAGACTGGCGCAATAGGACCTAAAAATATTAATTTTTGCTATTTCAGAAACATTTTCAAATGAACAATACAACTGGTCCAAATATCTGTAGCCTATGCTCGAATCTCAATTAAACGTCGACGCGGTATGACGTCATCAAATCAGGTCTATAGATATTTTGACCATAGTCTGTCGACTATCGACTAGCAGCTAAAGTGCAGTAAGTGGACTTTAGCTGCTATTATACAATACAGATTTCTAATAGAAGTAATGAGTATATAGACTTCTATTACCTTGGGCCGTTTTTAAGTTGTATTATCCGTACGGCGTACAATATAACATTACATTTGGCAGTCCGCAAGGTAAAATGCAAGTGACGCCGCGAACACGTATCAAATATATTTACACCGAGCGTTCGCGCGGCCGTACTATGACAGTCGCAAAGCAAACTAAGCCCCGATAGATGGAACTGTACAGTTTCGCCTCAGTAGATACCGAATGTTATGCTCTGTTGAGTGTGTGGTGTTTTTGAAAACACACCGACAAGGTTCAAGCGCCATTAGCACATTTCTGGTCTCTTAATCTACCTGAAATTAAACGCTCATGTGTGCGTGCGCCTAATTTCGGTCTTTAGTTTTAGTACGAGGTCTCCCTCTCTACTGTATTTTACTTAAACTGTGTAACATACACAATACAGTTATAACTTCATTTATCGTGGTCTACATTATCTGTTCTGCGGCCGAACTGTGCAGTTCCACCGTGTGGGGTAAGTCGTAAGTGGGTTACGATAATACAGCCATTTCGTTAAATCTAAATGAAAAACTTAGAAACGCTATCAGTGCGGCCTACTATGTACAATGGTAAAGTAAAATTAACGGATACCGCAACATGTTACAGGCAGTACAATAACATCGGTAAGCATGGAACTTTCCACTTTTATTATGACAGCGTTTTTATCATCAGATATCGCACCGATATCGACGCAATAATACTAACGCAAGAGAAAGCAAATATTACATCTAAAATTAGACGATCAAGTTTCTAGCTATTGTATATTTAAGCAATTTTTACATATTGTTGCAGTACCCTTACATTTTTTTGTTTTTCAAATAATATTTTTTATTAGAACACAAAATTAAACTAAGGTCTTTACATTAAGTATTTACATGGACTCCGTTATGTGCCTCCGAATTCGAGTGTGCTTATTCCTAGTTGACTCGTCTTACACTTAGAGAAAGTAAGGGAACTTATACTAGTGTGCTAAGTCTTACGAACAATACGAGATCTCTGAAAGTCTGGAAACTCAACATTTACAAAAAAAGCATTAATTTTTGGGACGTTGTCGTTTATATACATGTTATGAAAATTCTAAATATTTGATTCTTGTCTATTTCGATATGAATACTACAAGAAACCGTAACACATTTTAGCCCACTGCGCCAGTCTAAATTATAACTAATCGTTTGTGAAAAATCAGGCCTTCTCTTTCATAAATACGAATAATGAGAAAGAACATGTTATTCAAATAACTATCAATTTAATCCACGATTAATTTAATCTAGATTGGCGCAGGAAGCCTTACTGTGCTTTTTCAGTATGTTTCTTGTTGTAGTACTCATACGGCTGAACTATTTTACAAGTTGCGTCACGTCGAGCGACGAGGGACATCCAATAATTACGCCTAACGGATCACAGTGACAGTTTTCTGAGTTAAGGCAAGGTGGGGTCTGTCGAGCCCGGCTCATATTCCATACAAGTATTCACTAAAAAATAATATAAACCTTCCGTTCTATTTTATCAAGCGAAGGAATTATATTTTGAACACAATAAAATAAGTATTACATATTTTTTTTAACTAGTCATAACCATATTTACCCAAATTAAACTAACACTGCAACACAAGATTTCCAAACTTGTATGAAATATTAAGCGGGATTTTTTGTACAATATTAGCCTGTGTAGTGTACTATTGGGTATTGGTGTATTTTATACCTAAAAAAAACCTACATAAACGAGCGAGACAGCTGAATACAATTGAGTATCAAAACTACTTTAGCCGTTACCCAGGTTAAGGTCTGGTCACACTCGGACTAAAACTAGTACAGTCAGCATTAAAATATTTACAAGTATCTAAAACTATCGGGACTAAAACTATTCCCAACAGTACACGACCAGGCACCTACGTGCGGACTTACAAACGGCCTATATCCCATACTAGAATTACTCTACTTATTTACAGTTTATTTTTTTTTACTTTTATATAGCTTTGAACTACCGTTAAGGCTACGTCTGACACGCACACAACTTCCTATGCTATAGACATGTTAGCGTGCTATAGCTACGACTACAAACAATATGAGACATTAATTTTGAAACATCGACGCGGTGACTAGAAATAAGAAGGATGTCTGTCATGAAAAACGTCCACAAATGCGTAGAGGGCGCTAAGGTCACTGAGGCGATACTAGCGCCACTCTACCTTAAAGAAAGCCTCCATAATTTTAACAGAGGGCGCTGGAGTCGCTACTACTAGCGCCATGCGGCGACAGAAGGTACTATTTGCCTTTGCGACAGCAGCGCCACTGTGGACACTTTCGGAACTTCTTATTTCTAGTCTCTGCTACACGGCCGAATCACGCACACTAACACACCGGTACAATATCTATAAATGCTCGAATTTAACATGTTTATACTCACTATACGTCACGCGGACTCGGCGTGGCTTGGCCATGTCATGTCATGTTCTGGCCATGTCACGTCGCGGCCAGGCCACTCCGAGCCCCACTACATTACTGAGATTTTAATTGTTCTAATCGGTAAATTATCAATAACCTAACCTAAGTGTTCAGTCGATGTTGATGCTTATGTGTACAGACGGAAAGTGTTGGCACACATATGGAAACGCAATACACGTTGCTAAATTAAAATTATGCGTATTGCAACATTATTGCTCGCTATGACGTACAATCAGGCACACACAAACCTATTCACACCTCCCTACAAGCAAAACAACTATAGCATATCCACTTCGTTGTATCATTAAAGGCGAGACCACACTACACGGCGCGACACTTCACGTTACATAGAACTGACGTTCGTTATACGTCAGTTTCACGTTTGTAAAACGTCAGTTCTGTGGAAAGTGAAGTATCGTGAGTCGTTAGTAGTGCGATCTCACCTTAAGCGTAATTTACACTCAGTCTGGAATAAGTATTCTGACTTGTTGTCAAATTGTTTATTTACAGAGAACAATCTCTGATAACTAAATGAGTGTAAATGAGCTTGCTACGCATTGAATTATAGTCATTTTACATCCTTTTCTAAAGCAATTTAATGCGCAGCGTCCATTTCTTTCCTTTACAATCCATTTTGAACTCTCTCCGTAAATGTATACGTATACGATAAAACTAAGGAACTTAACTAGTTATAGTAAGTAATGAGAATAAATTGGAAATATTTGGTAGCAACGTCATTTGACTTCTTGTCTAAAGAAACTTACACGCATTCGTTTTTTTCGAAACTAAGCATATTTCAAAAATTCTTGCGAATTAATGAGTTTAAATGACCTTAAGTAAAGGAAAAATATTGAGCGGCGGTACATACATAATAAGTAATTGTGATAAAACGGTACAGTCAACAAAATATTGTCATTGTCAATTTGTAAAAATTAAAACTAAAAACTAAGGATTTGTGTTGACTGTACTAATCGCCGAGGCACAAAGCAACGACACACAATACAAATAAAAACTTATAATAACTATGTACAGACATTATATAGAAGATATTAAGAAATATTCGCGTTAACATTTAGAATAAATGACAAAATTTTAGCCAATTACAATTTAGTGACAAACATTTAAAATAATTATTGAATTAGACATATTTTACACGAAAATTTATTTGAGACAAAATGAAACTTCGCATAGATGCTATATAGCATTCCAATTTCAAAATTTCAAAATATTTGACCAAGATGCCATTACAATTTTTGAAATTAGAATAAATACAAAATGGCCAGCCACGCCAGTACAATTTTTTTTTTCATTTAAATCAAATTTTATTCTATAGTCTCTAGTTTTGGCCTGCACGGCATTACAATTTTTTAAATCAGAATACATAAACACATCGCCAAGACGCCATTATAGAGAGACTTAGTATGAACGTAGATGGCGCCACTTTATATCATTAGACTTGTCGTTTTTTTAGGGTTCCGTACCCAAAGGGTAAAAACGGGATCCTATTACTGAGACTTCGATGTCTGTCCGTCTGTCTGTCCGTCTGTCGCCAGGCTGTAACTCAAGAACGGTAATAGCTAGAGAGTTGAAATTTTCACAGATTATGTATCTCTCTTGCCGCTATAACAACAAATAATAAAAACAAAATAAATTAAATATTTAAGGGGGGGCTCCCATACAACAAACGTGATTTTTCAAACATTTTTTGCTCGGTATCAATGATGACAACAGGTAGGTACTTGAAATTTTCACAAAGGCCTTAATTATATGTTATAAAGACCTTAATAATTAGTAATAATATTTAAATAAAATAAAATTTAAGGGGGGCTCCCATACAAAAAAACACAATTTTTGGCCTATTTTTGCTCTATAACGGTACGGAACCCTTCGTGCGCGAGTCCGACTCGCACTTGGCCGATTTTTATAATGAATTGGGGAAGATGCAATATTTTTGCCATTTTAAGTAAAGATAATTATTAAAAAAATTGAACGACTTATTTAATAATAATTGTTTGAATTTTGAAGCGAAACGGAAAGTGACGTCACTTAATACGTCGTTTATTTTGCAACATTCAAATAAAGAATATTGGCAACAATGAACTTGCCAAAACTGGGGCCTGAGTCAAGACGAATTCGTAATCGCTTCGTTATAAAATCGCCGATCAAAATGTATGGAATTGACATAAGCGTTCGTTAATATGACGTTGACGTTCGACTCATCTTATGTCAATTCCATACATTTTGATCGGCGATTCTATAACGAAGCGATTACGAATTCGTCTTGACTCAGGCCCCTGGAGTGACATCCCTGTTGTTTTTGGGGCCGTTCCGTTTCTTTATCATTTCGTTTGTGCATCTTCCCTATTCCTTCCATTCCAAGTTCATCCTGAGTCGTTAGACAATTAGGGTTTTTGATATTCTATTTACCACCAGGTGCTGCTATGTAACCTTAGGCCTTAGGGTCTATCGTGTCAAATAGGCATACGTGACATGTGACAGTTATATCGTGACACATGAATCATGATCGAGCAGTTTGACGCCCTAAGGGTCAATTCAGACCGCAACGCGACGAGGCGAGACGCGGCGCGGCATAAATTTGTATGGATTTGACAGATTTCAATTGCGTGAGACGTCTTGCGAATCTGTCAAATCCATATTTTAGAAATGCATCTACGCCGTACGCGTCGCGTTGCGGTCTGAATCAACCCTTAGGCTACATAGCGGCACCTGGTGTCAAATAGAATACTTATCTAAAACCCTTATGATGCGGGCTCTACACTCGCGGCGCGAATTGCGGCCGCGATTCGCGCCGTGAACACGATTCGAACAAATACGAAGCCGCGAAGCCCGAACACGAAGCCGCGAAACCCTCCACACTCGCGGTTCGCGGCCTTCGCGGGCTTTCGCGCCGCGAGTGTAGAGACCGCATTAAAATTAGAACTAAAAATCTGGCCGTCACTCCTCCCTTAACTAGATCGCGGCCAGGCTGGTTACCGGCTACTTGCGGCGAGCGCGTCATTCCCACTGGTGCGGCGACGGCGGCAGCTCCGAGGGGTGCGCGACTGTGGAGCTGCAAGCGGCCGTTAGTCGCGCAACTACCCACACCCACGCTAGCTGCATGTTGGATTTGGTTAGATTAGATCCTCTACAGCGGAACTCAACCTTATACGGGCCACAATATCGGTCTGGGCGTCGCGGGCCGCAACCGACTTTTTTTAATAATGTTTTTCAAGCAATTTATATTAGCAGTTTAAGGCTCAATTTCACCAACGATTGTTGAAGTTAATGCTCGAATTAGTATCACGTATACTCTTTCATTGTTCATTAAATGAAAGAGAAGAAATGACATTTTAATAAGCTGTTGTTAACACTAACAGACGTTGGTGAAATTAGGCTTAAAAGTCCAACATTTTTAAGACTTTCAAGACGACTTTGTACTATTGCCGGTGGGCGTGAAATTCTCAATAGTTTAACTTCACGCGGACCACCGAAAAGTCTGTCCGCATGCGGCCCGCGGGCCGCAGGTTGAGTATAGCTGCTCTACAGCTAAATCTAGACTAGCCAGGCTCGGTTTGGACGAGCCATATGAAAGCTATTGGGCCAGCGCTATAGTATTCGATGGACTCCAAATCCAACATACGAGCTATTCGACCATGCATGATAATAAAAGACCTTACAGCAAACCGCATCACAAACTACTTCTACCGTCGACCAAACCCGGAGTCTACGCATGCACTACTCAGACAACCACAGCATTCAGATCGCTATCTCTTTCTAAAGAACGAGAAGACAACAGAATTTTCATTATAATATGATAGGAATAACTACTGATTTCTTTGGAACAAATCTGGATTTTAAATAGTTATTTTCGGTGACTGGATATGAATAAAGACTGTCCCGCTAGTGTTACAAATCGTGGACATGTTTTCCTATGTTTGATAGGTGATAAACCAATCAGTAACCAGTTGTTAGTAATAAACATTACTAACTACTATTTTTAAATATAACCCTTTATTTAAACGTGCAAAGATACTGAACTATGAAATGTAGTGGGACCATCATTTGGAAGTACAACGGACCGATAGTATTTACGATTATCCCCTAAAATATGGATGTCTTTTAACCAGTCACCTATATACTACTAAATAACAACCGAATATATTGCATGCAATTTAACCGAACCGATTGACTTTATCCAACGATCAACCCTTTTGAAATTACGAACGACAACCATTCGGGAAGGCAACTCAATATTTTTTTATTTAGCTTTAACATTTTTTCTTTAAGTTGGTCACCCTGTTTCATGTCAAGGTGGCCATTTTGTTAAAACAATAGGGTTGTCAAAAGTGCCTTATCGAACGGTGTCCCGCGCTATATCGATGCACAACACAAGTAGAGCGTGCAAATTGCGCTTACGTCGGGTCTAGGCGGCGCATAAAAATATCACGGGCGTTAACAGTAGAATTTTTGCCGCAGTCTTGAAAGGGGAACAGACTTTTGCTTTCGAACTGGTTCTAGGGCTGCCGCAAAAAGAAAAAAGCAGGTTAAAAACGAAACCACCATTTCAAGAGGGTTGATGATAGCTCGACTTGCGGTGGCTTGCGCTCGGAAGCGAAAGAAAAAAAGAGGTCAAAAAACCCATGCACAACTCGGGCTAGCAAAATCCCGAAGGCAAAGGCGATACGGTTCCTACGCAAATACTACGGGAAGGAAGCGGGTCGGGACGACATAGGCTAACTTCTGCGACCACCTTAGACTTCTCTAGACATATTTTAGACTTTCTAGACGTTTCTAAACCGTTCTAGACTTCGGATTTGTAAACAGTGACACTGACGTGCACACACTAACACCGTGCCACAAATTGTGATGACTATTTGCTTTAGTCTTATTTATTATCATTGGACGTACGGACAACAATGTTTACAAAAGTTTATTACAAAGTTTGACTCATAGTGATGTGAAATTATCGATAGAATGTTGTCGATACGTTGAAAGAGCGTGGTCCAATATGGGTGCGGGGTGGTCGCTATACTTTATGTGATGTCTACAGATATTGACCGATCAAAACTAAAAAAATCTACTGACAAAACTGACTTATTGAGAAACTACTTGAAATTTTCAATTTATAGGTTATAATGTCAAAAGTATAAATTTTAATTTTAAGGTTATAATTTTATGAAATAGTTGTCTAAAGTAAAAAATGGCAAAAGTGTGAAACTTGATCGGCCAGCACTGTAAACACCATTGTTACGTATCGCAAAGAAATCACCTAGTGTCGGTTGGTTGCGGTTGCGGTTGGTGGCGGCGCCTTACCTTGCGAAGCTCTTGAACGCCGCGGACTGCGGGTTGATACAGAGCGGTACGCGCGAAGTCTGCAACTGCTCAGCTATGAACTTGTGTATTTCCTCTGTAATATAAATGAGGATTAGTGTGACGGTTGGGAATTTTTAGTTTTTTTTTATCGATAGTCGACAATAATTTGTGGCGAACGAACATCACTTAAGTATTACTTTGTTCTTTCTTTAAACTTGCCTTATACGTCTTAAAATGTTTTTCGTACTTGTTGCTTTTCAAGACATACATGCAATACTTTTACAGAACAAAGTATATAAGCCCCAAGTTCGTTTGTCTTTTTCTTTTATAAGCCCACCGAATGTGCTATGGATTCTCTATAATATTATTGTGTTTATATGCAAGTACAAACACGAAGCATATAGAAGTTGCACCTATCGTTCTTTCATACGCCCACTAAAATACAGCAATTTTTTTTTTTTTTTTAATAATATCTATGGACGCTTCACACCACGTCAGTCTGGCCCCGTGTTAAGTACCTAAAGGACTTGTGTTACAGGTACCAAACAACGGAAATATATTTAATACTTTTATACTATACATATATTTAAGATTTTTATTATATAATACACATATTTAATGCAAAGCAATGGCGCTTCTATCACGCGTGGAAACAAGATATCAAACGAGTACCCACTTTATGCAAGTGAAAGAGCGAGGGATCAATATTGGAATTATACAGCTTTTGATAGCCTTTAGTAAACAACTAAATTTCTCTCTTCTCTAAGAGGTTATCGTTCGTCATTTGTCTGTAAGTGCTCTAAATTACACAGGTCTACTATCTGCCCAGGAACCCTTTTGATAGTACAAAATAAATATTCTGAGACTCTTTACCTTTAACCTGATGCACACTCGTGAGCTTCCTCTCCCATGCATCATGGAAAGCGTGCGGGGCATTAGGCTCGAGGTCGGGCGAGTAGTGTCGCGCGGCCGGCGGCGCGTTGTAGCAACACTTGCACATGCACGAGTGGTAGCGGAGACGCCCCTCCTCGAGGTACGGGTGGGCCAGCGCGTCGACCACCGAGATGCGTTTCATCGGGTCGAATACTAGCATCTGGAATAGTTATGAAAGATGAGTGAGTTTGGTTTGAAAATGTTGTAGATAAAGTTGAAGCTGATTTATTGAATCTTTGTTAGTTACTTGTCGGACATGATGAGACTTGTAAGCCTTATATTCTTTGTGACACGGTACACAAGAAGCACAGCTTAAGGCACTTGTCCCACCAACGGCGAGAAAACGACTAACTATCGGCTATTTTCTCCCTCAAGAAACGTACAATAGATATAAATTCCGTGTAAACAAAAGAGATGCATATACAAACAGTTGGTTCGCTTACTGTTCACACTGCCGGCGAGCACTCGCTTCACTAGTTTGTCGCTGAGCGACAAGAGCTACGGAAGATAACATTGGCTCAGCGATACTTGCCAAGCGATTAGAACTCAGGCCGAGAGAGCAAGCAGTGGTCACGTACACGTACAAGTCGACTGCCGCGAGCAAGTAATGCGAGTAATCGCTCGCCTCACTCGCACACTCGCTACACAAACTACGCACTCGCTCCCCGCGTTTCGCTAACTCGTTTCTAGTTCTAGCTCTACTCGTTAATCGTTGCCGGTGAGACAACTACATAAGCCAAGTACGATCTCCTGGCACTTATATGCCACACACTCTCTGTAGTGACAAGTTTACGTGATGAGAGTGTTAGTTCTGATTTTGTCCACACTTCCAAGTACATATTATTGAATATTGATGTTTCATTGCTGTTATAATGCATCTAACTCAAACTCAAAGGTGTTCTTTTCCTCTCGTTCTTACGGAGAGCATCTAACTCAATATTTCTGTCTCTTTCTATCTGTGCACGGCGCATGTGTGCGTTCGACAACTATGTCTATCTCTGTCTATCGCGCACTCGGGCGTACCTGTGCGAGCAGGTGCACGGCCTCGTGCGTGGCCTGCACGGAGAGCGTGTAGAGCGCGGCGAGCGCGGGTGGGCGGGGCGCGCGGCGCAACATGTGTGCGCGTGCGCCGGCGCAGGCGTGCCGCATGTCTTCCAGTGACGGCGTGCCCAGCAACTCCGTGATGAGCTCCAGCTGAAACGTTAATCATAAGAGTTGAAAAAATTGCTTTAAATTTTAATCATCTGATAAATTATATTATGTAGTAAATAACGAACATAATATAGACAATTAACAAATCTTCCTATCTTTTCTATCTTGACAAAGATAATATTTGAATGAAACTGTTCCATCTCTTTAAAGGTAAATGTTATTGCGTTATTGTAGTGTGTAAAAGTGTTATTACTTATTGTATATTGGTATAATAAAAAATGTACTTTAAATACCCTTTTACAATGTCTATGCAAAGCATGACCATGAACTTTGAACGCCCTCCTACCTGTTCCCTTCTTGCTTACTCCCGCCTCAACCCTGCCCATTGTCTATTCTAAAAGGGTCCATTCACTATCCTGCATTGCAGTCCGCCGTGCAGGCCTGCAACACCATTCACTATCCTGCATAAGAAGCCGTGCAGTCCGCCGGCTTATGCAGGACAGTGAATGGTGTTGCAGGCCTGCACAGCGGACTGCAGGATAGTGAATGGGCCGTTTAACCCTGGACGTACCTGCTGCACGGGGCTCTACGCCTGGAACAGTATGCTGCGACTCACCGAGCAAACGCCCAGAATGCTCTAGCACTCACTCTCACGCTTGTCTTGACATACATGCATGGCATATACCATCGGAATCGTACCTGCTGCACGGGGCTCTGCGCCTGGAACAGTATGCGGCGGCCGAGCAGCTCGCCGAAGATGCAGCCCACCGACCACACGTCTACCGCCGCGGTGTAGTGGTTCGCGCCCATCAGGATCTCTGGTGCTCTGGAATAAGAGGCAGAAGTGGTCAAAAACATGGATTTATATTACAAAATATGTTCTTGGAAATTCTTAAGAATACTTATATAAGTTAATGTTTAATAATATTAAGTTGTATTCAAATTTCAAGGACATCGAGCTGAATTTTCTGTCAAGAAAGCTGACGCGTAGGTAGTAAGCAAGAAATCAGCTCAGTACCATATCGGTCACCAGAAAAGAGTGCTTTGGAATATTGCTTACATACTTCTTGGGCAATATAAATTACATCAGAGTTGCTGGCTCTACGGTCAGGTTACACCAGCGTTCGTCATCGTTAAATCCTTTATCGCGATTATACGAGTAATAATAAGGGAGCGTTCAGACAGGCACATTTTTTACGCGCGTGGTTTTAGCTTGCCTGTTTTCCTAAAAGCTACAGCAGAAAACGCCCACGTCTGTACGCGCCCTAAGATGACTTATACGGTTTTTACTTAATTTATTCTCAACTCTTCAGAAAGTATCTCTTCCGATACTTTGTGGCAATTTGAGTTAGACGTAAGTATAAGTTGTTTTCCGAAAGCCGTGCGGACGATATCGCGCCTCGCAGACAAACCGCACGGCGCCGCGGCTTTCGCAACTGCGGTCGTACGAGTTTACAATAACTAAACATTCGTACGGAATATTCGAGAATTAGTGTATAGGTTTTTTTCTATTTTGATATTTTTATTTCTTTGACAATGATCATTATATTCGTTTCGAAGTTAAGATCACACTCTTTAAAGCGTTCTGTCAGAATCTGTACACGGGCGGCCTGTCGATCAGCTAAACCAAAGCATCCCTAAACACCCTTCGCATCCAATACAATAATATCTTCAGGATGATGCTGAAACTTCCCCGATTTTGTAGTGCATCTGAGATGTTTGCGCAAGCAAGAACTGGTGGCTTCCGGGCACTCATTCGCAAAAAAGCTGCATCTACTCGTATAATAAATCGCGTAAGGGGAAGTGACAACAGCATCCTGAGGATTGTGGCAGATGATCCGCATGCACCTATATTGAAGAACTACCTGCGGATAATGAATGAATTCGAGAGCAGATCTCTAGGACACAATATCCGCCCTTAGTTCTAATTGGGTGCATGATTAACTGAATAACTTTTTAGCGTTAAGTTTTTATTTTAGGTCATGTTTTATTTTTACTAACCCTTTATATCTTTACTTTAATGTTTGTATTACTAACCAATGGACGATAGCAGTCTAAAATAAAGATATCCCAACTAACATTAGGCGCTAACATAAGAGTTAGAACAGATCTACAAGAGAGCTAAACACATACAATGGTGTTCAGTAAGTGCTATCACATGGAGTTATAGCTCGCTTTAACTCTACTGTACCCTTGAATTGGGCACAAATTCTTATCGCCTTATGTTCCACTATGACGGTATAGTAGAGCTATAGCATGAATTTTAGAGATACAGTAAGGTTATTGTGGATGTACAATAGCGATCACTGAGCCTTAAAGCGTTTTAAGTGAAGTAATTAAGTGACTAGTGACTCTTCCAGCGGTATAATAGAGTTACAGGCTACCTAAAGACACTTTGAGTGCTACAAAGGAAGCAAATTCACGAATATTAACCCTTTTAGGATTATAGTAGGTCTATAATGCATCTTACTAACTTTTTAAGCACCTTAATGGCGGCAATACGGTAAATTGTAACGTAATTATGATATGTTTTTAACTTTTTTTCTAACCGGCTTAACAATATTGTGTTTATGTATATGTTACACATATACTTACACTATAACCACTGATTTTATAATGGCGGAGTTGAGTAGTGAAATATTATTTTGACTTGTTAGTGGAAGGCTGAAGCGGAATTTTCTTTGCGAAGATGAGTTTACTGTGAATGTGACTATGTATTATAAGCAAATAATGAAGGGGCCCACTCTTTGTTGTGTATTTTAAGTAAAAAAGTGTCGCTTCAAATAAAGCAAAACATTTTTTATTGATAAAATTGTTTTAATGTTTTACCTATTGTCTTAAAAGTTTCGTGACTCAGGCATCAAAACGCTACAAAGACAAGTAACTTCATTGTTATAAGTTTCCATTTTGTACTTTCTTTTTATTATTTTTGTGAATTAAGTTTGTACTCAAAAAATGGTGGACTCATGAATTTAGGGTTTTAACAGGGGAGAATAACTCTAAAATACAGCCCTAAAGACCATAGAGGAGTTTTGCATCCCTTTAGGAGTTTGGTTTTGAAAAAGAGTTAAAAAACAGCCTTGTAGAGCTAGTAGCATTAATTGCTTCCTTTGTGCAACTAAATGCGCTAAAGGAGTTAATAGGAGATGATAATTTCTTATGTAGATCTTATAGTGGTATGATTCGCTCAAAGCTATAACACAAAAGCTCTGGTCTGACCTGTAGGGATAATAATCGCTGCAGTTCCACTTTAGCCTTCATAATCGCTCTTATAGACCCGTTTTGTCACTATAAGTGTTATATTTTATTACTAACTCTGTTTTGTCGCCACAAACTATAATGACAGCTCCAAGTCAACCTTTATAACACTTCAGGTACTAAATAAGCGATATTTGCAGCGGTAATGTTAGTTGGGATTTGTATTTGTATTATCCTATGGAATTTCCCCAAACCAATTCAAATTCAAAAGGGTTTCCTCGTTAGATTAGCACTTTATTTAAGCATCCTTCAATTAAACATCATTTATTTAGTCTACCATATTTTAGTATCTATATCCTACTAATGTATTAAGTTAATACTTATGTAAAGCTTTTCTTACTGTAAATGACGCGCCCCACAACGTCAGTAATTGATATTTAAAAGGGGTACGTCATTTAAATTAGGACGAGCTTTAACCGATTATGGTTACCATCAGATGGGCTTGACATCAACGACCGAATGGGCGTTTTCACACTGCGACGATAACGACACGACACGATAGTCGATACCACAGAATAGATAAGGGCCACCGCACATATACAATTTCAAGTTGGCCGACTATCGTACAAACTAAATTGCGTAGTGTCACAATTTAATTTGACAACTTCATCGTGTACGCTGCCAGTCGCAGAGTTTTAGATTTAGTTGGTAACGGTGTTGCTAGCCTAGCGACGTGCGTGTTAAAATGCGTAAAAAGCACGCTTTTATTGTGGCACTAATAAAACGAAGGCGAAAAGAAAGGAGAATATTTTGGGTGCTGCCGAGACGAGCCATGCGGAATAGAGCAACAATCTTGAGCTGTCAAACGAAACCGAATTTGGTCTCATCTGTGTGTAAAAATATGTGTAAGTACGTACACACTTACACAAGCATGATTGAACATAAATTCTATGAGTTTAAATTGTCAACGTGCCGATACGTGCCGACTGGACTGGAATTACATAATAAAAAAATATATATATTAGTATGGAAGTATGGAGATGGATTATTATCACCTTTTTATCTGGATTTTTTCATTAAAATTTATCTGGATAATATCGAAGTTTAAAATGCAAGGTATGATCAATGATGTTTTCCTAATTCTAATCTGTCACTTAGTATTTTGAATGCACCCAAAATATTCTCCTTTCTTTTCGCCTTCGTTTTATTAGTGCCACAATAAAAGCGTGCTTTTTATGCATTTTAACACGCACGTCACTAGGCTAGCAACACCGTTGCGCCGTGAGGACGCGGAGTTCGCCAACAGAGTGCCCGTATCCCACGGCTGGAAGGAGGGCAGCGCGAGCGAGCCGGAGGGAGTCCGACATACCCCCGTCGTCCACCCCCGTGCGCGGCGGGGGATACGTAACGTACCCCCCCTCCCCCCCAGAAAATGGCTAGCAACACCGTTACCAGATAAATCTAAAAGTCTGCGGCCGGCAGCGTGTCACGATGAAGTTGTCCAATTAAATTGTGACACTACGCAATTTAGTTTGTACGATAGTCGGCCAACTTGAAATTGTATACATAATATTATGTGCGGTGGCCCTTATCTATTCTGTGGTATTGTGTCGTGTCGTTATCGTCGCAGTGTGAAAATGCCCAATTATGTAGATCCGCCATCTGCCTAAGAATCAATTTCTTCGACATTACATAAAAACTTCCACCAACAGATAACTATTAGTTTTCAGCTCTATATTTCCCAGCGGCGCGGCGTGGTGTTATCAATAAATCAGCGAATAACCGCGTTATTGGAGTCAATTTGTGTTGGCGTTATTGGCCGTATCGTGCTGCGAACTACACCCGTGAGAACTATTCCGTTATAGTGCGCTCATAGTTAATGCGCCAAATAGCACGCGCAAGTTATGGCGGGCCGTTGCCGAGCGGGCCGCATTTTGAATGTAGTACACACTACACGCTTAGCACAGCCGCCATAGAAAGGGTTTATTTCCACAGCAGAATAGACGAAGTGACAGGATAGACAAATATTATGTTTTATCTTAAGCCGCCAGTCCACCGCAGCGCACGTGCGTCAAGCTTCGCTTTGCAAGAAAATATATGTGACTATGTCCACTGCAACCCACGGACACGCTACGCACGAATTGACGTAGTCAAAGTAAAAACGTGCGCCGCGTGGCCGTGCGCCGCGGTGGAATGACGGCTTTATTATCTGCCAGTGCTTTCTTTCACTTACTCTAAAAACAATTGACACTCCACTATGTTATTTATAGCTCTATTAGCAAAAAATCCGGACAATCCTTACATTTCTGTTTGTCAGTTACCTTATCACGCCGCTATATCGATTTTGATGAAATTTGATATGAAAATATATACTTAGAGTCCCAGGAAGGACATATGATACTTTTTAGATCGAAAAAACTACAGATCTCGCGAGATAAACGAATTTCTGCGCAACGGACATCAAGTAGTTTCAATATATAAATATGCTCTATTTATATCTACCTGTAATACTGCGTGACGACCTCCTGCGTCATGTTCTTTGTCACATCCGGCTCCTCGACCCTCGCCAGGCCGAAGTCGCAGATCTTGAGGACGCAGTTGCTGTTCACCAGCAGGTTGCCGGGTTTGATGTCGCGGTGCAGGATGCGGGCGGAGTGCAGGTACTTCAGACCTGGAAAGGAGGAATTCTTGTTAAAAATATAATAAAAAAAAATGTTGGACAGCCCTGATTAAAGTTGGGCAGCCTTGCGCGTGAAAAGTTGGGCAGCCCTGGTTGCGCAGCACTAAAACAAGTTTGACAACCCTGAATCAAAGGTTGAAAGCTGGAAAAACGTTGGTCAGCCATGAAAAGGTTGGTAAGGACCGGAAAAATGTATTATTACAATGGGAAAGATTGAGGAACTCAACAGATTTTCCAAACATCTTTACTAGACCGCTGCACGCACTCATATACGCCTGATTTTAACCTTTAAGGGCGAGCGCTCACTTGGACACAACAGTTTTAATACCTGGGCTATTGCAATCCAAAAAATTTGTTTGTGTGCCACCTTCCTGTATTTTGTACAGCAATTCTAGTCTGTCTTAACTGTTAAGCCTGTCGTGTCCCAAGTGTGAAGTGAACTCTTGACCTAAATTATACCTGTAAATTGTGAGAAATTCTACTACGATCATTTTGAGAGAAGATTCTAGATATCTAGAATCTTCTCTCAAAATGATCGTAGTAGAATTTCTCACAATTTAAACTTATCACGTATGGATAATAAAAGATCACAATTCACGTAAGTACTTAACTAAAATTGGTATTAAAGTTTAAACTAATGATATCAACATACATAATGTATCGGATAAGACACAGGACAAACACCAATCACAGAGCAATCAATAATTCAGTTGGTTCAGCTCGCATATTGCAATTAACAGGTAAATTTAACATGGCTGAATATCGACACATAACAATTTGATACACCCTTACTAATAATGACATTGAACTAATCAAGCTCCGCTCTGTGTTTTTCATGTGACATCCATACATAAGGGCCTTAAAAACATTAGTCGTTATCTAGTAGGTACGGTATACAGCATACGGGGAGTTTCTATAAGGCTGCCTTCACATTAAGTCGCGAGTAGTGCGGCAGCCGCGCGGCAGCAGCGCGACTTCTATAATCTATACTAAAACGTAGCCGCGCGGCCGCCGCGCGACTCTCTTTTGTATAGAAGTCGCGCGGCTGCAGCGCTGCTGCCGCACTGCTTGCGACGTAATGTGAAGGCGCTCTAACAACTATTGGCGCATTTTCATTGGTCGTGGCATGCGTTTCAGAAATCTCCCGCGCCCCGCATCGATCAGTGAAAATGCGCCATAAAGTGTGTCGCTCTGTCTGTTACCTCTTCACGCCCAAACTACTGAACCTTGCTGAAATTTGGTACGCAGATACTGTGAGTAAAGAAATATGATACTTTTTAACCCCGAAAAATGTACAGTTCACGCGCGATAAACAAATTTTGGCGCAACGGAGTTGCGGGCGTCATCTAGTTTCTAATATGCCAGACAAAAACAGATCTTATATCGTTATTCACTTTCATAGAGAGATTGGTATTTATTATGTTTGTTTCTTAGAAGAAAAAACTTTTCTCCGATTGCTATGCTTTAAAAACTTTTGATACTTGCATGTCCACATAATTACATAAAATGTAGAGATGTGCCGACTAGTCGCCGACTAGTCGGTAAAGCCGACTATCCGGCCACTTTTGTAGTCGGCGACTAGTCGGCGAATAGTCGGCTAAAAGCGCCGACTAATCGGCTTTTTACTTTTTGACTATTATTGAAATTACATTAAAGAAAAAGCTTGATCATTATTTATAAAGTGTTCAATATCACACTCAATCAATATTACACATTTTAAAATTAATAATTAAATGAAGTGTTTCTGAAATTACGTCTTGCTAGTACAGAAATTATTTTTGTAAATATAATTTTAACAACAAATTAAATATGTACATATTATTAAATCGAGATCTCATGTCCATGAAATATTTAATGAAAACCATCAACTGTATCATAGAAACAAAATAAAATAACGTACTCGAATTATACACGTTTGCAGTTAAGTTGAACGCGAAACAGCAGTAAAAAGCGTTGCGGAAACTTCTGAAACCATGATCGGCTTGCCGACTAGTCGGCCGATTAGTCGGCTTCTTTGCAGCCGACTAATCGGCTAGTCGGCTAGTCGGCCAAAGTCATGATCGGCACATCTCTAATAAAATGTGATCTCTTGATCTTAATATTAATCTATCTGCCTCACTCAGAGGCGAATATAAATTAATCCTTCAAGCCCCATAAGAGCACCGGTGATCGCGACAACAATAGAATACAATAGCATTTCCAAGAATCCGCGATCGAAGGATTAATTAATTGTAATTTAATGAAGAGTTAACTCTTCGTTTTTAATCAACGTCTCGGAATGTGGCAGTAAGAGATATACCATCTCTTACTTAAACAAAATAATCATTAATAAATTATTATAACTAAGTCAAGTTTTGGATGGCCACATTAAGGTGACGCAGCGTTAAAGTAAGAAACCGTTTTGGATGTGTTTTAGATTGCTTGTTTTCTATGAGAGGCCGGCCCGGCCTCTCATAGAAAACAAGCAATGGAACAGCAAAAAAAGGAAAGGGCGTGAGCGACAAAATGGTTTTTGTCGCTTAATTTAAAAACCATAAATACATTTCATATAAGCTATGCACAAATTAAAGTGCATGCTTGAACCAATTTATGTACAAATTTTGGAACCCTAAATCACTCTCCTCCGTTGGAAAAATAGGAATCCCTTTTTTTACAGAGGTCTTTTCGATTGATTATTCTGTGCTATAAAAGTTGTCCAATCGTGTTATGCTATGGGCAATTCAAAGACAAAGACATGATGAATACTGACAATGAACTTCAATTTCTTAGCTTTAGTCATTGCTGAGAAAAATCGGCATCGCTACAGCCAAATTATCAAGGCGTCATCTTAAGTGAAGGAAATGAGGTCGTTTTAGCTCCGCAGAAGGTAAATTCACTTTAAAAAGCACATAATATACTGTAGAGTGTAGTCTATACTCAACACTTTTTCTTGGCTGGATGGTTTGGCATTGACAGATTAGAACCGGAAAAAGAGCATTCTTCCCGCTAAACATAAAGTAAAAACTTAAATGATATAAAATCAACGATAAATATTTGGATACATAATCTACTGCTAGGCAGTAACATAATTACTGTCATACTCGAGAAGACATATTATCTTCGTTTACATTAATTTACATGGAAGAGTTCGCGTTGGGTGATTCCCTAATACATGAAAATTTGATTTTTTATAGATATTTTGTCTATATTTTTATACTCTTAAATATAAAAATAGATATAAGCAAAAAAATAAAGGCTTAAGATCATATTCTCAATATCTAAAGATGACTATAAAAGCACCTACACAATATTCTACGCGAACTCACGGTTATAAACAAAATACCAAGTTAAAACATTTAACTAACACAACGTCATTTTCTAAACAATGTTTAACTGAAATAGTTGACAAAGCATACTCCAGCATAAATGAAATTTTCTTGCACAAACTAAGGGTTTACACGTAGACTTTACATAGAGAGTTAGACGACGAATACCGTGTATTATCGACCTTAAAACCATGATAAATAAGGATCAAAAGGCCTAACCTAGAGGTAAAGACATAGCAGAGATGTTGTTAGTAAAGGATAAATAATTTTAAAAATATAACACTTTTTTAATTAACTATTATTTAAATTTTAAACGTAATAAATCAAATAAATAAATATTTACATTCCGTGCTTTTACCAATTAATTTTGTGTTCTTTTTTTCTTAATTATTAAGAAATTGAAGGTTTAGAAGATATCTAGTAAGATTACCCTGATATAAGAAATAAGTTTCCTTTAGGTTTTTAGATCCGTGTTACGCATTTTGACTTCTGAGCTATAGTCATAAGTCATAACACAGTCAGACACAAGTACTAAACCTCGCCTCCAAATGTGTTTCATTTCCCCAACGTCCAAAACTCCCACAAATTTTAACAAGCTCCCAAAACACATTGGTATAACGCTGTAACCTTTTAACTTTTTAATGAATAGAAAATACAGAAATGATTTTAAATAAAGAAGTTGTAAAGAAAGCAACCGCAAGTTAACTGTTTAGTAAATATTATTACTTGTACTAAGAAATAATGTAATGTACCATCATGGAATAAATAAGAAAACACTTAAGGTGACGCCTTGATAATTTGGCTGCAGCGATATCGATTTTTTCAACAATGACTAAAGCTAAGAAATTAAAGTTCATTGTCAGTATTCATCTTGTCTTTATCTTTGAATTACCCATAGCATTACACGATGAGTCAACTTTTATAACACAGAATAATTAATCAAAAAGACCTCTATAAAAACAGAGATTCTCATTTTGCCAACAGAGGAGAGTAGGCTTCCATTTGTAATTTTGTACATAGATTAGTTCAAACTTCAAGCATACACTATAATTTGCCCATAGCTTATATGATATATAATATTTATGGTTTTTAAATTACGCGACAAAAACCATTTTGTCGCTTACGCCCTTTCTATTTTTTGTGTTCACAAACAAGCGATCTAAAACATATCCAAAACGATTTTTTACTTTAACGCGGCGTCACCTTAATGCAACCACATCTGGAATATTTGCGTACTGCTGTGCAAAGGCGAAGTTTCGAAACTGGTGTTGCAGGATCTTTGTCGATAGTAATGTCCAGTAACAATTAGGAGAAAGCACCCTTTTAGTACAGCGGTCACGGTTTCCTGGCGTGAAACTCTATCTCTTGGGATGCTTTCTCTTATTGTGAAGTTTCATCGTATGCGTATAATATCTTTACTATAAAACACGAATAAAATGACATTTTCTAAAAATGATTCCTAGCTATCATCGATTTATCGCTACCGAAACCCCCTATATACTAAATTTTATGAAAATCGTTGGAGCCGATTCCGAGATTCCAATCTATACGGTCTACATAATATTATAAAACAAAGTCGCTTTTTTTCCCTCATGTCCTTTTGTTCCCTTTAATCTTTAAAACTACGCAACGGATTTTGATGATTATTTCAGTGTTAGATAGCCCATTTATCGAGGAAGGCCAAAGGCTATATTTTATCACGCTAAGACTAATAGGAGCGAAGAAATAGAGGAAAATATGGCAAAAACGGGGAAAATTATTTGAAAGGGCTAACATGAACGATTGAACGCGCTAATCTCAGGAACTACTGGTCCGATTTGAAAAATTCTTTCAGTGTTAGATAGCCCATTTATTGAGGAAGGCTATAGGCTATATTTTATCACGTTAAGACTAATAGGAGAATGTGGAAAAAACGGGGGAAATTATTTGAAAGGGCTTATCTCGCGAACTACTGGAGTAATTTTCATGTTATTTGGCACAGATTAAAGAAGTAGACCACGTGAAGGATCATAGGCTATCGATTTTATATTCATTTTTTCAGTGGCTATATATTTTATACTCGTGCGACGCCGGGGCGGGTCGCTAGTTATGTCGCAATTCTTGTATTATATAATATACTAGCTGTTGCCCGCGACTTCGTCCGCGTTAACATAGTATAATAATAAAGATGGATAGTTTTCCCCTTTTTGTGGTTCCTTATACAAAGGATAAAAACGGGACCCTATTTAAGCAAACGTCAAACGCAAATGTCAATAAACTTTCATGTTTCTAACTCAAGAAATGATGGACTTTCATTGAAACTTTCTACCCCAATTTCACCCCCTTGGGGGTAGAATTACCAGAAACGCTTAAATACGTATCCATTCATTTTTAATCAGTAGCACAAAAATAAAGTTTCATGTTTCTAACTCAAGAAATGACAGACTTTCATTCAAACTTTCAACCCCAATTTCACCCCCTTGGGGGTAGAATTTCCAAAAAACGCTTTAATACTTATCCATTCATTTTTAATCAGCAGTCCAAAAATAAACTTTCATGTTTCTAACTTAAGAAATGACAGACTTTCATTTAAACTTTCAACCCCTATTTCACCCCCTTGGGGGTAGAATTTCCAAAAACGCTTAAACACGTATCCAATCATTTTTAATCAGTAGCCCAAACATAAAATTTCAAGTTTCTAACTTAAGAAATAACGGACTTTCATTCAAACTTTCAACCCCAATTTCACCCCTTTGGGGGTAGAATTTCCAAAAACGCTTAAATACGTATCCATTTATTTTTAATCAGTAACCCAAAAATAAAGTTTCATGTTTCTAACTCAAGAAATGACGGACTTTCATTCAAACTTTCAACCCCTATTTCACCCCCTTCGGGGTAAAATTTTCAAAATTCCTTCCTTAGTGGGTGTCTACTTAATAAAACAACCCTACTCACCAAATTTCGTGGCTGTAACTTTAACAGTTTTTGCTCAGCGATGATGAATCAGTCAGTCAGTCAGTCAGTCAGTCAGTCAGTCAGTCAGTCAGTCAGTCAGGACATGTAATTTTATAAGTATAGATATATTATATAATACAAGAATTGCTCGTTTAAAGATATAAGATGAGTAACAGACAATTTCGTTTAACATTATATACCCTATATAATAATATGTATGACTTACCTAGATTATACAGGGTGTAAAAAGACCACTTCCGATAACTTTGGGGTATTATTATACTACATTTTCTGATTACAAAAATGTATTTTTTTTAAATTTTTTTTTTTCTAAAAATTTTTTTTTTAATATATTTTTTATAATAAATAACCTTCAGACAAAACCATAAACCATTTACAAAAAATATTTAAAATATTTTTTTTACTTTTATTTTTTTTATCCCGATACGTAATCTAAAAGACGCGAGTCATTGATATCAAATGTAGCGCGCTTAATAACATAAGGTCGTAAACGACCATACTGTACGGTCGCGGCAGTTTTTAACCTTATGCTCTTTCCAACCTATCAAGAACCATGACATTCAACTCTCTCAAGTAACTCAGAACTTTGACCTATGATCTCTTACCTAGGCTAATTTAATCCTTCGATCGCGGATTCTTGGAAATGCTATTGTATTCTAGAGTTGTCTCGATCACCGGTACTTGTATGGGCCTTAATGGGTTAAAACTTTAATTCTAACTCATGTACAAAACTGTAACTGTAACAACTTATTTATCGATTAGTTAAAAAGTTATTCGTAAGGAACAAAACCGATTTTGTGTGATATGCGAATGCGGATCTCAGGAGTCAGGCTTTCTATCGAAATTACAGACGATGCATGAAAACTTCCGTACGTAAAACTATGGTAATAGGCTGGTTTTATTGTTAAGCGTTTCGGCAGCGCCGTTGGAGCGCCGCGCGTTCGAAGATGTATGGGGGTAGTAGTTGCGTTTCTAAGTCGCGCGATTGAGCAGCGCCGTTCGCCCGCCCGTATGTTCTACATCTGCAAACGCGCGCGCTGCAACGGCGCTGCGAAACGCTTAACGATAAAACCAGCCTTAAACTTACGTGTAAAATGTTTAGTTCTTAAAGTGTTCTTATTTCTCTAGACTCTATGCATTTTGTAAGTATTCTTTAGCACCATGGGCGTGCATACCATGAAGGCAAATATGCAGTGCCTACCTAATGCATGACTTGCCATACACATATATTTTAATTTAACTTTCGTACGTTTTAGATGACTTATGACGTTAATTATTAAATATTAATAGTAAAAAATATAATAGAAAAAAATGAACGCATTTAAAACGCCTACATTTATAAAATAGCAACAATCAATTTGCGAGAAATTAAACATTAAGTTAGGTACACGCGCGAACCGCATGACTCAAGGTTAAGGCAAGCAGATCTCGTGCGGCAGGCTCTGGGGTCATGTGTGCGTAAAGATTTTTGTGTCCGTGAACAGTTCCCACACGCACACAGACATGCTATATTATAGGCGAACTCCTGCCGCAGTAGCTGAGGCGAGCACCGGCGCGTATATAATACGTAACAATAGATGGCGTTTTTATTTATTTTAGTTTAGTGCAAAATATTATGTTGTATGGTAAATTTTGGTATATTTCCATGGAAACATCGATGAAATAAACTTTCATTGTAGTTCCAACGCGTGACAACAGATGGCGTTTTTTATTTCTTCATAACAACGTAATTATACTAATAGTTTAGAAATTATATCCACACTTTTATTATAATTTATGCGAAAATAACTCTTTTTGTCCGTTTGTCTGTCTGTTTTGCTTTCACACCAAAACTACTGAACCGATATCGCTGCATTACCAGTGTCAAAACCTTATGCACGCCGATGTTTAGCACTAAGCAATAATACCACCAACAACAACACGTTTCTTACACGAAATCTAACACAACACAAAGTTTAAACAAAAAAATAATAACACATTTTCCGTGTTATGCAGAACGATGATTGTGGATGGACAGTACCTAGATCTGCAATTATCGCTTTTTATCTACTACAGACGATACAGTATGAAAAAACTAGCAATTAATTACTTACGTGAAAAATGTTGAATTCTGATTTTTGAATGTGCTCTCTATGCATTTTGAAAATAGTCCATATCACCAATCAATAACACCACCAATAACAACACATCTCTTTTTACACGATATCTTACACGACACGTCTTATTTTTTTAACGCAAACAAATAAGAAATAATAGTTAATTAATTTACATTTTACACATTTAGTTATCACAATAATACGTTTTAAAAAGATCGTAATACGCTTATTAATTAAACATAACTCAACGGACAACCTGCAATCTCAAGATGCAAATTGGAACTAAAGTCTAATTATGCGAAAATCGTCTTTAAAAACATGTATCGACTTTCGGTATGCGGACCCGACAAAGCGCCGCCGCTCTGCCTAGCACAACGCACGTGTCGCTAATCCATTTCAAGGACAATCTAAGTGTTGTACCCTATAAATTCAAAACGATGTAGTCGATATTTAAATTACCATTAAATAATAAAAATTATAACTATTATTTAGTAGATGTAATCTCATTTTTAAAATGAACTCTATCAAGAGGTTATAAATTCAGAAAATTTTATCGGGATACATAGTCAAGTTGCATTCGATAATTTCGATACCTACATTACCGTCATAAAGTGATTGTTATACTATGGTACGCGTTATGCGTTATACGTATGCGCGTATACGCGTTTACGCATGCAATGAAAATACTTTAATAATACCTATTTAATTTTAAATAACTTTTAATTATTATTGTCGCTATTCTTAACATTGAGTAGGTATTTGTTTTTTTAGTTTGACTGTAATCAATACTTACTCGTATGTAAAACAATTAATAACGATTTATCGATAAAAAATTATCGATAACTCAAAATATGCAGAGGGATACATCCCTATTATTTAACAAAGTTTTTTCTTTAATTTTATTTAGTCTGCTGTAAACACGCGCCGCGCTGGTGTACTGTGAAGTTTTTGTTTAAGTTTTGTAATTTTACGGATGTTCTGGTCTTATTGCTTGTTTTGTGACATTCTTAACTATTTTTTCACGTGATACGTCCGAAGAATGTGCGATGAAATGTGAATGAACTTTTAATACTCGTAAACCTTTATGGAACGAGGGTGAACATCGTCGTCGATAGACGATAGTGCGGTTTAAACAGTGCAGTAAAAAGTGTTTTTATAAGAATTGGAATGTCTCCTGTTTACTTTTGTTTCGTGTTGAAAAACTCTGCAATCTACATTGAGTTAGATGGAGCACAGCTCGAACTGCATTTCATAAAAGCAGACAGCTGATCACAGGTCAGTGAACATGTTATCAAGTATTTTTTTCCATAGTAACTGTGTATTGTATTTTTACAACCTGATTTGGATGTGAATTATGATTACTTTTCCTTTTTGGCCGGAAGTAAAAACTGAGTATTTTTGAGTAATAAACCTAAGAAACGGTAATTAATAAATTCTAACATTTTATTAAATCGTGAAAACAATTGTAATTTAATAATCATTACAATATTGGTGGTTTATTCACTACCTACGGGCTAGGGCCTAGGGCACACCACGATCAGCTGTTTTGTCTAGCGCAGGGCCGCGCGCGCGGGACTTGGCGCGGGCGGCGCGGGGGGGGCTGGCGCAGTCCGGGGCCGGCGGGGCTCCACTGGCGCGCGATATTATCGCGCATTGACATCAGCATTATACATTGCGTGTTGAAAATTTTGACTATTTTAAAAACTGGCGATTTAAAGAAAATTACTTGCACCAATGGATATATCTCATGCCCTATAATAACCCCACGAAGTTATCGGAAGCGGTCTTTTGACACCCTGTATAGTCATCATCATAACATTTAGCCTATGCAAACAACAGGAAAAATAATTATTATTTTGATTTTCGTTAGCCATTAAAAAAGCTACTACATCTCGACCGATTTCATTCAGGAACATACATTGAATATGCCGTCGGAAATCACACATGCTACTATATCCCGACAAAATGCACGGTTCCCGCTATATTTTCGCGTTGAATTTACCGGGCACAATGTTCATATCAATTTGTTTATCACAGTTCCATTAACACAGAACCCTTGGTCCTCTGAAAAGGTAAACGCTCGTAATTCTATACGTAAAGGCCCCGTTCTTTTACGTAAAGGAGTGTCATTGACCTGAGGGGCACCCGACTGTACCCAATATGGTGTTACAGGTCGGGAGGTTCTAACTACTAAATGGGTTCTCCCTTAAAATACTCTGCTTCAATTTAAAAGTGAAACACAAATAAAAGTGGTACGTATTTTGTTCATTGAGCAGAATGAAGGTAATATATTTAAAAGCTTGACTATAATCAAAGCTATACTGAGCTTTTTTTACAGTGCATAACAATGCCTTTGTCTAACACGATGGAAAAGTAACTTGACAGAAAAACCTCGAAGGTAAATTATCCGCTGCCTGTATAAATATTGGCCATTGGTGTTCAAAGATTCTAGGATCTTGTTGTGGTAGGTTCTATTGTACCCGCAACTCTGTCTAAAGCAGGGAATGGAGAGCCAGGGGTTTTAGAGGGACCGACGCCAGGGTAGTCCCCCATAGCCCGCCCGATATCCCCAATCCGTCGGTAATGCGTAAAGCATTTCCCCATGTAAGAATAGGATTGTATAAGGATCTGAAGATTATTTTTTGTACGATGAGATATCGAGTTGGTACCACTCTATTAAAATATGTTCTCGATATTTAATGAACTGGTACCAATAGTTATATAAAGCTGTTAATTAGTAAATGAGGCCGGAGTTTTTATGTCCAACGAAACGAGAAGATATAATCGCGAACTCTGTAACGAGCTAAATTATGGAAATGTGCCGCCATACGTGCACTAGCGAAGGTGTTGCCAGCCTCCTGGTAAAATATGCGCAAGAAATGGGAGAATATAAGATAGTTTACTGTCAAGGACGAAGATAAATCGAGAAGAGTGGTTAGATAAATAATAATAGGTACAATATGTGCGTTTTGTAGGAATAGAAAGTATAAATTGATCACCAGATTAGTGCTTGTCCTTCAATAATGCCTATTATTGAAGTACTAGCACTGATCACACATCCATACTAATATTATAAATGTGAAAGTGTGTCTGTCTGTCTGTTACCTCTTCACGCAAAAACCGCTGAACCGATTCTGCTGAAATTTGGCATGGGGATACTTTGAGTCCCGGGAAAGGATATAGGATAGTTTTTATCCCGGAAAAATGTACGGTTCCCGCGCGATAAACTAATTTTGGCGCAACGGAGTTGCGGGCGTCGAATTTGAAGGAACTTCAGAAAACGTAGGCCATGATCCAGAAAACATCTTTACTCTTGCTGCATATTGTTGGTAACAATTAAAAGTTACAAACTCCCTGTCATACTAAACACATATACCAGACGAGAGTTAAACGGAATAACATAAAAGAAATAACAACGCGAATAACACACAGCAAGGTTGTAAAATCTTCCAAGATACGGGGAGATGCGCCCGCTGCGCACGGCAACACCGGTTAACTGTATTTCTGAGGCTTTTTGCGCTCACGAAAGCTTCGCTAGAACTTTATAAATAATGAAATACTGTGTTAATTAAGCCAGGGGCCCGATTCTCAGACAGTGAATCTCGCCTCGATCGCAAGATGCCTCTCGCACTCCTCAATACTTTCACTGAAGAGTGAGACCAGCCGCTCGCTTCCTATACTACGGATATTGCTCGAAGCAATATCCGTAGTATAGGAATCGACCCCGGAGGCGAAATTCGAAGTATTAGAATCGAGTCCCTAGTTATAAATTAACTCGTAAAACATCGCCCGGATATAACTTCTAGGATAGATACTACCAATTATTCCAAGTTCTAAATATTTTATGTCTTAATTAAAATAATCACTAATTGAAATCAAGATGAATAAATAAATCCACTTTTTTATGCGGTTAAAATTTTTTATCTCGGTTATTTAATACCAGGTTTTTTCATTACTCGGAGGCGCGAACATAAATTAGATTGTTATTCCCTTGCGGTAACCCTAGCTGAGAAAGGAAATATTTTTAACACTTCTAGCAAAATCCTTGAAATATGAATCAACTTCTCTGATAGTAAGTACATAATATTATGGTTTCATCTACACACGAGATAACTTGGTAAAACGTTATCTATCTTGGGTCGCATCGTCGCATCTTGGGTCTTTGCATATCGATATACCTTCTCTGTGTCAGCATACAGCGTCTGACATGGCGATTGCACTTGGAGACCGAACGTGACTATCCGCAGGTTGCCTGGATATATTAGGTATATAGTATATCGCAGACTGATTCATGTTTTATATCTCTCAGACTAATTTATGTGTGATTTAAGAGGATATACTAGCTTTTTCTAATGAGTTTGCCCGCGTGAAATAGTATTTTTGGTAGTGACCGACCGAACTTTCGGTTTCGGTTTCGGTTTCGGCCAGTTTCGGCCAAAAAATCTAGTTTCGGCCTTTGTTTCGGTTTCGGCCAAAATATAGCCGAAACTTTCGGCCCTGCTGAAACTCATGCGTCGTTCGGTAAACATCGCAGTTGACTCGTGCTTGGCTGCTAGCTAGGCCCCGGTTCAAATCGCCACCATTTATTTAATCGTGTTAATATTATGTTTTCCAGATTAGTCCCAAATCAAAAATTAGCACTTCGTTTTATTTTCATTAATCCTTCGATCAGAGATTCTTGGAAATGCCATTGTATTCTATTGTTGTCACGATCACCGGTGCTCTTATGGGGCTTGAAGGATTAAATTGTCTAAACTTATTGTTATCGAAATTATAATATTGAATTTTATTTCTACAACAAACGCAGGCTTATATAATATACACTAGCTATATGACCGAGCTTCGCTCGGTACTCAAAAAATTCAAAAAACACACATAAAATGACATTTTATGAAAATGATTCCTAGCTAGATCGATTTATCGCCCCCGAAACCCCCTATATACTAAATTTCATGAAAATCGTTGGAGCCAATTCCGAGATTCCAATTATATTTATATACAAGAATTGCTCGTTTAAAGATATAAGATAACCGTTGGCAAATTACGTGCTATTTTAACAATGTTTCCCAAACAAACGATTTAGTTATTAGTAGTATGATCAATTGATTATATTGTGTATGAACTTTATTTACTTAAGAATTTTGTTTGACTGTGAGATTATAGGATATATTAGGATATATCTTGCGAGATTTATCTAGTATATCATCTCCCCTCTTTTTTCCTTTTACCACGCGTTTTATTTAAATAATATTTAAAATTAACTTTTAACTATGGACACGCAATCTCTTAGACCGTTCCTACCCTGCTAGAATCTTATCTATCCCACTTCCCCGTAAGCTTCACTCTTGCGGCCCTCAGTATATTTTTCAAGTTTAGTGGCAAGACGCCTTCTGGAGCAAAAAAAAATGTGACGTTTGCAAGTTTGATTAGTAATTTCGTTTTGAACTTCGACCGCGGTCGTGTCTGTTTCCCATAAAAATAATATATGTACTGCAATTGATTTTCAGTAGTACGTCGTTAATGTCTAAGGAAGGATTCCACCAATCACACAACTTCGTTTAATAAGAGTTAGTTCTCATTAAACGCGTTCCTACGGGGATGTAAATCTCGTTTTATTTTAAATGGATTTCATAATCTTCTCTTAATCACGATTAATAAAATATCTAAGTTCATGTGACGTCACGCGATGATTTTACATTGTTTTATCATTTTGGAGTCCAGTTACGTTATTTTATCAACAAAAAAGCAAGAAACGCATCTATCAAAACTGTCATTTTTTTCGTCTATGATTTTTGATTCGCCATGATACTACACTGACACGACTTTAACGGCTTTTATAAAGTTTTAAACCATACAACATTGAACGTTCTGAAGATAAAACTCAGATTTGCTGTGAACGCTATGTTGGTGAAATGCAATTTGGTGCTATTGTGGCGGTACCCACAATTCGCCTAACATTCCTGCATCGCACTATCGAAGTTCTCTGAGCGCGTCGGTATATATACGACAGTTGAATTGTATCACGTGGGCTTCGGCCTGACCGGGCATACCACCTCACTCGGTCGGAAGATCTTCCTTTGGCCTCCACGCATATTCCCACATTGGTGACCCCGACGTGATGGCGGTCGGAATGTTAGGCGAATTGTGGGTACCGCCACACTATAAACGAGTCAGTTTACATTACGTCACGCGAAGATTTTTATATGTTTTTATCATCTTGGAGCCTTGTCCCGTTGTTTTATTAACAAAATAGCAAGAAACGATAAATAAGCTAACCAAACGTATATTTTGTGAAAACTGTAATCTTAACAATTTTTTCGTCTATGTTTTTCGATCTGTCTTGACACTACACTGACAGGGCTTAAATGTGTTTTATGAAGCTAAAACTCGAATATTGGGCGTTCAGAAGATAAAAATCGGATTTGCTGTGAACGAGTTTAGTTTATGTTGGTGAAATGCAATTGAGTGTTATAAACGTGTTTATACATTTAAAACCGGTTTAGTGTGCGCTAAGCGCGTTCAATTTCTTTGGTGAAATCGCACCTACTTGGAATCGTAAGATCACGGAATATAGTACAAAAAGTTTGTAGGTAACATATTCGAGTCTAAGATTAATAACATTTATTTTAAGAAATGTCGCAAAAAGTAAAAAATTATATGTGGTACTTCTTCGTTAGTTTCAAAAGTTGTAATTTATGTTAAAAATCAATAAATTTCAGTAAACAAAAATTGGTAAAATACTTAAAATCGTAATTTTAAATATTTTACCAAGTTTCGGTTTCGGTTTCGGTCTCGGCCGAAACTGAGAGTAAGGCCGAAAGTTCGGTTTCGGTTTCGGTTTCGGTTGAAAAATCAGTTTCGGTCGGACACTAATTTTTGGCATACAAACCATATAATAATAAGCCCAATGATCACCATATAATAATAAGCCCATTAGGGGAAGAATTTTGAAAAACATATTCTTATTGGATATCGTCATAAGAGAAAGTCGTGTTTGAAAATTCAAGTTCCCAGGCAAGGCGTTGATTCACCTTCTATGCAACAACGAAAAAAGAATAATATTATTTGAGTACGTATATTAAAGTTAACTTTATATAACGTAAAAGCTTCAAACAATTTTAGTACAACACCGCATAACAACTTGCTTGGGTATTTTCCCCGTAATAATGTTGCTCTGAGAAAATGATCTGGGTACGGTTCTATGAATTTAAATTAACATTTTGATGACACCGACCATGGGACCTTGAGGACATGAGTTGCAATTATTTTGATACTATTTCTGTTAAGGGAAATGTTAATGTAATCTTTGTTTATTAATTAGATAAGACTAGAGGAGGTTACAGAAATTACAGAATAATCGTAATTTGTGATGTTTTCCTTACGCGAAAATTGCATAAAAGGTGGCCTATTTTACTAACTTTTATGCAATTTTTGCATGAAAGGTTTTTAGGTATCTGTTCCTTTGTCTTAAAACTATCTGTTGTGAGCTTTTATTGTAGACTTAGTTGTGGCATACTTATATACGAGTAACAAGACTCAAGAGTATAGATCTTACAGCTGATTAAAATTATAATGAAGTAATGTATTTAAACTACTACCACAGTTAGTAATAAATTAACTATGATCCTATTTGTAAGGAGGTGTTAATAGGTTCTAAATAATTTCCCAGGTAACTGGGCTATGGCTATATTTTCTATGTAATTCGGTTAAAAGTTTTTGATGAGGTACTGGGAATAAATCCCTACATTGCTGATTCATAAGGGAACGCCAAAAATACTATACCCTAGATTACTAGATAATGGGAAAAAATCCCTACGTTGCTGATTCATATGGGAATGCCAAAAATACCTTGCCCTAGATAACTATATCCGAACGATTTTAAACGATTAATACGTTTAATCGATAGTAATTAGGTCGATGTTCCCATCGATGTTTAATGGTCAATAAAACATCATCACTAACAGTTGCAAATCAGATCAGTCACAGGAATGTAAACACGCTACGAGTATGAAACAAATATTTTAGATCATTACATACTTTTTTGGCGTTCATTGAGAGAGGCCTATGTCCAGCAGTGAACAGATATAGACTGATTTGATTGATTGATTGACATACTGTCTTAATGCCCCCTTGGTTTTATGAGACTAGGGGCTGAACGAGCAACTGATCACCTGATGGAAAGCGACAACTTGGAAAGATGGAAAGTTGGAAATGCGTTGCCGTTGAAGAGGGAAAACACTTCTTGAAGGTTTGTGAGTGGTAAATACAGCTGGCAACAATTAATTCCATAGTTTTAGTGTGCGGTATTTCTACCGCTTTTATCTATACTATAATATTATAAAGAGGTAAACTTTGTTTGTTTGTTTGTTTAATTGTAATGAATAGGCTCAAAAACTACTGGACCGATTTCAAAAATTCTTTCACCATTTGAAAGCTACATTATTTGCGAGTAACATAGGCTACTTTTTATTTTGGAAAATATAGGGTTCCGTAAGATATTTGGGTTTTTCTGACACAAGGTGAAAAAAATGAACCAGAAAAGTTACTTATTTTGCGTACGCTGCCTAAACTATAAAAGATAGAACCATACAATGTTCGAAGTAAATGGAGATCTTATAAATATGTATCTACAAAAATGTTCGCGACACACTATACCTATCTATGTCAAGTGAGTCACAACAACCATTTTTTTATTTAAAAATCTTGATTTTTTTTTGGGAATACATTTAAACGCATTTATTTTACTCGTGCTGATAATCCTCATCAAAATGAATTATTTCATCACTAACTACAGTTTGTGTAGATAATATTTGATAGTTGAATGATTAAAATTGGACGTTTGGTCTAGAAGTTATGGCGAAATTAAAAATTGCGATTTACGCCCGTTTCGAAGTGGGCGCTACCAAGGCGGGGGTGCGCACTGCAGGCGTTTTCACACTGCGACGATAACGACACGACACGATACTGTTGTGTCGTCTGTTCGGACGACAACGATATCGACACGATATAAACCAACAGCTTCCCTCTGGTGAGATTTCGTGAGATTTAATTCAACCCCCCCCCCCCCCCCCCCCCCCCCCCCCGCAAATCTCATGTGAGATTTTGCAAAATGTGGGTTTCTTACGTAAACGTTTGGTTTGACAGTCAGTAGATTTTCTTTCGAACGAAGATCTTAATAGTAATAACGAATAAGCATGCGTACAATTGGATAAATGGACCAAAATAGTATTTACTTTGTTGAGAAAAAAATTACACGAAATTTTCCGAGACCCCCTTTCCCCAACGTGAGATTCGATGAGATTTGACTCGACCCCTAAACACCTCACGTTAACGTGTGAAAACGCCCATTATGACCGGCCCTGCAGCTGGTGAATCTATACTAATATTATATTATGCGAAAGTATCTCTGTCTGTCTGTCTTTCTCGCTTTCACGCCAAAACTACTGAACCGATTTTCTTGAAATTTTGTACACAGATAGTCTACACACTAAAGCCAGAGAAAGGACATAGCCTACATTTAACTGGAAAAGGGGGTTGTAAGGGGGTGTTTATGCGTAAATTTGTTCAAATTAAGTTAATTCCAAAAATTCATAACAGATGGCGCCAAGAGTCGCCTACATCGCGCTAGCGCTTACTCAAACGTCATTCTATACAAACCATCTCAACTAAAACATTTATTAATAACTCACTACTCAGTAATTTATACTTTATAGTATGCAGTGACGTTACCTTAAATTAAACCTATATCAATGATATAAATTACTTTATGGGTAAAGTTGTGTAATGGGGGGCTAAATAAATTTTAAAATTTGGCATAAATAAAGTTTAATTTAAAATAATGAAATACATATTATTATGTGCACACTGTGTATGTATGTGTGCTGTTTTTGGGTACATATTTTGATTTAAGGGGTAGGTACCAGGGTTTTAAAAAGCTTTTAAATTTGACACTAATTTTGTTGACACCGCTTGCTATAAACTGAAGTCCACGCGGACGAAGTCGCGGGCAACAGCTAGTTGCCTTATAAAATGCACGGTTATAGTGGAATGGAGGACTGGTAGTTATAGTATTTCGATATCAGATTGACTACATAATATTATCCTTACGATGGGAATTTATCGGAAAAACATGTAGACCTTGGAAAATCCCACTTTGGAACTTATGATCGAATCAAAATATGAATCAAAACCTGAAAACCTATATTTTGACTTTATCTCTTAGTTCATCAACATATTTCTGTCTAAATAGTGTATGAACATGAAAGTAAATGTCATTAACCCTAATGGAACTGTTGACGTCACACCCAAACAACTTTTCTTACGAAAACAACATACTTAGTACAACCTTTAAAGGTTCTATTTTGAGCGCACTATATGGCACTATTACGTAAATATACAGTACTTCTTCAGTCTTTAACTCCTTACTATTAAAAAAAAAATACAGTAGGTATACAAATATACAGATTACAGCGTTACAATTGTACAATGTCATAACAGAGTCTGTCATACGGCTTTTCTCGCGTACTGAACAAGGACTAAACTATTAGTTTTTTTACTACTAAGTAGAGTGAGGATTGGTCATTTAGAGTTATGGAGCTAATGGCTGTATACACCAAACAAAAAGACCTTTTACATAATGAGATTATCCACAAGTTTAGCTCTTTACACTAATGACTTTTTACACCTAAACCCTTTGAAAAATCCATCTGAATTTTTTTAAATACCATTACGACCGGTTTACGTTATTCTATCTATTCCATTCCATCCAATACAGCGCTATCACTGAAATGCAATTTGAAATCTTAAGTACATTCCAGTGCCTTTTAACATTCCAATTCCAACTCCAATAGTATGGATTGGATTGCTGTATTAGAATAATGTAAACTCGCTATTAATTTATTAAAGTCTGATTAGGACAATGGCAGAGAATTAATCTGTCATCGCTCATACACACAAAATTAATTTCATGCCGTCCCAAATATTTGTACAGGACTTAATGTCATTACTGGTTAGTCCTCCAATCTACGAATAATAAAAACTATTTATTATTCGTAGCTTCCAATGGAATTTATTATTATTATGCTAATTTTATGTTGGATTATAGAGTGCAGACAGCTCGCAGTAAATTTTTCTATAACCGACCAAAAAAGAACAAGGTCTCAAGTCAACGCTTTCTTTTATAATATATCTAAATTCTAAGCGTTCATTGTCTTCTCAAACAAATGGCAGATAAACACTCCTAAAACTTAAAAAACTTCCAACGCAGTGAAACACTAACTTAAGGGCGTTCCTTACGGAGATACCGTAATTTACCGTATTTCAAGCCTTATAAACTCATAATTTGAAAGCTACAAAGTTATAATAAAATACAGCAATAATCTTCAGTATATCAACATTCCTTTCCCCGTTTTTAATTTTCTATTTTTGTTTATTATACTCATGATATCAGCTTCCAAAGTAAAACCAATTTATTAAAATTCAAGCACACATTCAGTATCTACTTAGGATTTACAAATTACTTTTATTTGAAACACACGCCAATAGATCGACAATATCATAAACTACATATTCCCCGTTTTAAAAAATTTTTAGGACAATTTTGAACTAAGATAAGCAAAAAAATAGGGTTTTGGTGAGATTTCGGCAACGCGGCAAATGTATGGCCAAGGTCGTTTGCTCGGGGGCGGCCTTAACCAAATAGTCCAAACGGACGTACGTGCATTCGTACGTACGTTTTTGGACTGTTGACCGGCAACTTAGTTGAATGGACGTACCGTCAATAAACATTGCACATCTAAGGTATATTCCATTGCTAAGCGGCTTTCAAAATATATAATCCCTTTTTAAAGAAAAAAACATATGAATTAAAAGCAACATTAACTTCAACGGTAAGAAATGAGAATAAAACTTCCAAGTACTCTTTCGCAAAATTTCACAAAGAGGAACAGTTTGTAGTTAGCGGGTTTTAATTGATTTAGTGCTTAGTTCAGCCGAGTTGACTGAGTTTTTGCGGGAACTATAAACTAAAAACCTGTGTGATAAAGCGTTGTTATTATTGTAATTTGTTAAGTTTTGAGTAATACATTTATTAGAAATTAGAATTCCGGCGTTCAATCGAAACTCTCATAATTTAGCCATGATTCATGCATGTCCATTTTTGGTCGATCATCGAGACTATATAGTATAGTACGTACCTTACTAGATTTATGAAATTTTACGTAAGAGGAATGCTGAAATCACTAAAATGAAAATCGCTCAACGCCCCAGAATCGCGCGCAAGCAAAGAAACATACGTAAGTACAAAGAGTTTTGATAATGTGTTTTGAACAGTAAGAAGAATACGTAATAATAACATATAACATTAGCATATATTTCAATATACAATAGAAGATAATTCACGTATAAAAAACGAATTTGATTCATAAGCAGTTGACGGACCTATGTCATTTGGTTGGTTTACCTACGTCAATTTAATGTTGTTTGTAATCTGTCGGCTGGGTTTGACATAACGTGACCAAATTACATAGGTCCACCATCTGCCTAGGAATCAAGTTCTCTGATAGTACATACCTCTGAGGATCTGGTAGAGGAAGACTTTGATGTGGTCGGCGGAGAGGTGCTGCGGCGACACGATGATCTTGTGCAGGTCGCTCTGCAGCAGCTCCGTTATCACATAACTGGTGTAGGTTAAGGAATACATCGGAATGTACCAACACATATTATAATATTAATTTGATAGGTATAATACATACATAGGTATTAAGATAGTATTTAAATCTAAAATTACAACAAAACAGTTGAATGATTACGTTTAGTTAACCAGAGTTAGCTAACCTACAGTTAGCTTCAGATAAAATATTAGATAGTATTAAAATTTACTTTTAATTACAACAGAACAGCCCCGACAACCATAGATACCTAGCTGTATTCATCAGAGGACACAGCTGATATTAGAATTTATTAAAGAAATTACCACTCTGATAGAGTCTTGAGTTAAAATACTTCTGCTAGACCATTAAAAGCCAGCCAAAAATCTAACTTAATAACTACGTCACGCAAAAACTTCAGGGCGGATTTTACCAAAAAATTCTACAATAATAGCTTAAGCTCTGGATTAACGTACAGTCTTTATTATATTTAATACTAGCTATTGTACTAGCTTTGCTAAATTAAACTGAACCATAATTTGACGGCAACTGCAAACACACTAGGAGTGGAAGAAGTTAGTGACAGATTTTGTATTTTGGATGATTGGAGAGACATACAATTATTCTGAATCAGTTAGCAATAAACATAGTATCAAGTAATCATAATCATACACATCAGTGACAGACAACAATAATTACACACAATAATGGCAACAACACCGCACGTGTTTAGTTACCGCCCCACCGGCCGCGGGACACTCGACCAATTACCACGCCCCCAACCCCACCAGGGGGGCAGACAGGGGGGAGGGGGACAGGCCTTATCTGTCGGACACATTACCGAAATTACGTATGTGCAACACTTGTTGCCGGATACTGTTCAGTGTTATTTTAAAGAGTTTCTATGAGATAAGAGAGCCTGTTTCACCGCTTCCTGCTATGGTGCCGGATAGGCTATCCCCAACTTATTTGACTCTATATATTCTGTCAAGTTGAGTTGTGGATAGCCTATCCGACACTTATCAGCCATCAGGAAGTGGTGAAACAGGCCCAGAGTCTTAAATCCAAGTGGTGTGGTGTAGTGGTGGTGGTGGTGGGTAAGCGGTGAACTGTAAACGCTCTTATTTTAAGCAATAATTAATGCTATGGTCAAAACCGTAAGAGACAGAACCTTTTGTCATAAAGGTTCTGAGGGGTGAAAAGCTCAGAAACTTTTGTTTTAGAAACTATGATCAAAAGCGTGAGACGTTTTAGGTGGAAATTAGTGTTAAAATGGTTGAATGATTGCGTTTAGTTACTAATATCAATCACATCTATCTTCTTATTTTGCGGTAAAAATACCGATGAAGAACCCACCCAAAATCTTTTAATGTAGTCCTAGGTAAACCTGGAGTTAGCTTCAGCTAAAATATTTCCGTACAACACAGTCTACATTTAAATAAAATATAAAAATTGTAGTTCATATTAGGATTTAAATCAGAGTTATTAGAGCAGGCAAAGCCAGACGCACAACCTACATTCGTTTAGAAATACTTGATACAGAAACGTGCTCTAAAAGGCAGTAATAGCGGGCATTACGTACAAACTTTTTGACCCGTTTCAGCCTGGCGCATGCCTTTTGATTTATTATGCTCTCTAATGCATTAATACATCTGTTAGAAAATTGATGTGAAATATCAAATGCGGAAGAAGAGATGAAGGATATAACGCTTATTGCATTAGAAAATTAAGAGTAGGTAGAATCAGGTAGACTTGCTCCGAAATTTACCATACAAAAAGCTTGCGTCAGGCTGTGCACTGTGTAGACTGTAGAATGTAGATACTGGTGATAGACGAACAGTCATCGAAGTTACATTTTTGCCTACCGTGATAGCAATAATCTTGCATATAGAATTGCAATTGGCAATAGGATTATGCCTATATAATACAACTATAATCTTTGGGTCAAAAACCATTTCAAGGTGGAGAACTATAATGTGACGAATTTTAACAGTTTTGGTGCATAGGTATTTTTAGCGATATTTCTCCAGACATTACAACGTTAGGTTTAGCCCTTAGGGTGTCTAGGGTTGGTGTGACAAAAATGTTTAGCCCGGAGCCGCAAGAATGCCGAAACTGAGAGAAAACGAAAAAATCTCGCCGAAAGGGAGGCGGAGATGTGATGCGGTTGCCACCAATGTTTTTAATGCCCAAAAAAAACAATTAAAACTTTAATGGCAGCACATATTACAATCTGAAGTGTAGCTTATTATGGTGGCAAATTTTCTACTTGAAATAGGATAGTTATTGAGGCGCTGAGTATGAAACAGTTCATTTTTTGCAGTTTGTTTTAGCTAGATAGGCACAGAAGAAAATATTTAAAAGACATGAAGGATCTACATTTTAAAATTTTGGGCTTATGAATGTTTGGGTGACAATTTTAAACCTTCTAGCTCTGGAATGATATTTGATACATTTTATAACCTATCCAAAGACCAAAATGATTTTTTTTAACAAAAACTCGTCACGGTCAGCCCTATGGTAGGGGCTGCACCCTCACGGCGTCGGAGACGTAATTATTTACCGAGGGGCTGGCCTCCCCGACGGGCCTGCGCCAAAATGCCCGTCGGGCTTATTTCTATACACAAATGGAATTAGGCGATAGATAGGTACTAAAATCTGGAGATAAAGTACAACTTAGTCATCACTCACCATCAGTCGCTAATAAGAAATATAGCTAAAGAACTCTTGGTGTGTCACTAAACTATTAAGTAGTGCGGGGTGCCGGAGAGAATTTCATTTTGATAAAAAAAAATGAATAATGCAGTGAGAATATTTGGAGAAATAACTAGACTTATTTTATATCTGTTGGTATAATGTACCTAAATCTTGCCTATAACTAAAGCTAGAACCTTTTCTGTGATGTTGAAGCTGAGCTAACGGTAATACTCACCTAAAACGAACTAAAATCTCTCTTGCCCGAAGCGCCTTTAGGGCTGGGGAACAAAATCCTTCTCGCCTAGGGCGGCCGGCAAATCCGTCAAGTGTCGAGCGATATCGTTTTGGGGGACGTCCCAACTTTTACGTACCCCTAGCTGATAGCTCTGTAGAGATTAAGACCCTCCTTAAATATTGTATAGTTTAGCAATTTAGGGACATCAAACAGAATTTTGGGAACCGCCTACACAAAGTTCTTTTTGTCGTTGCTCGCACGAGGAATTAAATTACAAACTGAAGTGACTACTTAGGGAGATCGCAGACGGCACACTTTTTGTGTGATCGAGCCTGCGGCGCCCATACATTCTGCATGGCCGCGCCATGTAGAATGTATGTGCGCCGCAGACTCGATCACACAAAAAGTGTGCCGTCTGCGATCTCCCTTATAGTGACTTATTATTGTAACGCAATTAAAGCAGGCACAGAAGCAACTAATTAATATGAATACTTATACCTACTGCTACTTTTCTGGGTTAAAGATAGCCGCGTAACAAAATATCAAGTATCCATACTTAGTATTGTAAATGCAAAAGTGTGTCTGTCTGTAACCCCTTCACGCCTAAACCGCTGAATAGATTTTGCTGACATTTGGTATGGACATACTTTGAGTCCCGGGAAAGTACACAGGATACTTTTTATCCTGTAAAAATGTACGGTTCCCACACAGTAAACGAATTTGGATTTTGGCGCAACGAAGTTGCGGGCATCATCTAGATTCTAGTTTATGACATAGTTTAACATGATTTCCCATTGATTTTAAAGCCTGGCACAACTAGGCCTCAAAAACGCTAAAAACAAGGTGCTAATGCTTCACTTGAACTTAACATAACCCTACGCTGGAAATGGATGCGTTAGTTACATTCCATTGTTTTGGAACATAAACATCCCTAAAAAGGGCGCTGATAATTATTTCGGGAGCGGAAGAGGCGCGTAAAACTTTCGAGTTTATTTACAGTGACTATTTAATAGCCAGTTCGATGAAATCCGTTGAAAGATCAAGGGGGATTACTAGGAATTCTAAAAAAATACATACCTAGTCTCAACTCTAACGGCCTTATTAATCAAGGAAAAAAGGAAATTAGTTTATTGTTGCTATTTTTGTATAATACATATTGGAATTTGCAAAAGTTACTCGAAAGTCAGTAACAGCCATATTATGAGTCTGTCTCCTTTTATTAATAGTGAATTACTAAAGCACTTATAGTATAACTTTTGTTGTCCCTACTAGCGAGCATAATTTAACTTACTTAATTAGTACATGTATTTGGATATTAACATATTCGGCACAATACGAATATTTCAAGAAAATTCTGTGTGTATTGTCGCAAATATTTTAATTTTAGTTTAGCTTTACAAAATGCGATTGTACATCATACTAAAACGCATCATATTATAAAATAATTTCATTATAGTATGATGTCTAGGTGTATGAAGCATTATAGTCTCTTAAGTATTCTATGTCATAGTAGTAAAACGCACCACAATATAAACTACTTATAACAAGTTATTATCCGCGTTTTTGCCGCAGCTCCATCGATGCGGGCGTCGTTTTTTGCCCGGGGTTAGACCCGCGCAGCTGCCGGCCAACGCCACGGCTGAAGCTTGTGTTGATGGGATATTTGTGAAATCGTGCAAGTGTAGGTTGTTATTTTGATGTGGTATAAGAGTATTTAGTGTAACAAGGCCAGAACTTAGATTTCACTCTAAGTTGTGGCGGTTTTTAGGCAGCTTCTTTTTTCAAATCAGACCCTTTCAAATAATTTACCCCCGTTTTTTCCACATTTTCCTCTATTTATTCGCTCCTATTAGTCTTAGCGTGATATAATATAGCATATAGCCTTCAACTATAATTGGACTATCTAACACTGAAAGAATTTTTCAAATCGGACCAGTAGTTCCTGAGATTAGCGCGTTCAAACAAACAAACAACCTAACAAACTCTTCCGCTTTATAATATTATATTAATTAGGTATAGATAAACAACTTGCGAAGCTGACTATACTCTATAGTCTATACTTAGCATTCACATTCGACGACGATCATGGCAAACAGAATAATATAGGTACCACTTTACCCGTCATATTGGTCCAATATGTGTCTCTGTGAGGGAAAAGGCGCCTCATTTTACCGTCTCAATTACTTTTTATCGAATTATGGCGTTGATTTTAATAAAAAAATCAGTTAAGTTACGTTTGGCTCTTAATTTGTATAACGAATAGAGCACTTAAAACTTATACTGAAACAGGATATTTTGAACCAAAGGAAGATAAAGTAAATTACCGAAGTTGCGGAGAAAACAATTAAAATTTGTTCCGCAGTCGTTAAGGGTTTGTATCGTGGTTGCGGTAATTTATCTACACTTTACAGGGCTTGGGCGCTTAAAAAAAACTACAGAAAGGGCTGGCACGGTGCCTACTGCATACATAATATAGTGATTAGTGCTGATAGCATAAGAATTTAGGAGAATACATTAGCTAGATTCGCAACTCTATCTACGCTTAGTTTACGAATTTACAGAGTTTTCGTGATAGAAACAATCAAAGTCACTCCATTGGTTCATAGAAAATACAATTCGTTTAAGTAGTGTAATCGTGAAAAGGCAGACACCCTTTCACATTATAATACGACTATATTATGACTCCGTTGCGCCAAAATTCGCATATCGCGCGGGAATCGTACATTTTTCCGCGATAAAAAGTATCCTCCTTTACCGGGACTCAAAGTATCTCCATACAAAAATTCAGCAAAATCGGTTCAGCGGTTTGGGTGTGAATAGGTAACAGACAGACAGATATTTTATAATAAGTAATGTGCTATTTTAACCGACTTACAAAGGTGCACGAGGCACGAGCGCATAAGAGTTTACGCATAACAATAAATAATACGAAAGACGTATAAATCAGTCGCAAGAGCTCTGGCAATATAATTGAACGGTTACCGCTTAGTGGTCAGAGGTTACGGTTTAGGAGTATTGTTAGCATACAGACGTATAGACATGTCAGCCGTAAATTTTAAGTTAAGTTGTATATTGTCGTGCCTGGCAGAAAACCGGCACCAAATAACATTTATTATATTGTTCTCTTTTTGGTACTTGTTGGTATAGCGACAAGATTTCAGCACCAGAAATACACAAATCTGTGAACTCTAGTCGTAGGGTGATCAATTATAACTTCGTTCGTAGGCTTCTAAAATACATGGAGGCCGATCCAAACTGATCAGAATGAATGACAGGCCAACCTAACCGGACTCGTTATGTGCATTCTCGTGCACGAATTCAGTGGTCGGCCGGATACGATATATATGCTTCTCCGTATATTGTGGCCTTGAAATAAATCATAGTAAAATGATTTTTCATACTCCATATTTAAAAAGTTGAAAAGTGACGCGTCGTTCAGTGTCTAGTCATAGACATTAGACAACTATGATGTAAAATCCATAGACAGTTGCATGCTAACAAGTGTGAAATGAGCTGCGCGGGCGCATTCCGCGCGGACAGTGATGGATCTACCGCGGGATTTGCATTGTAACCGATATATTGAACTTCATTAGTTTCGGTTCAGCATTTTACGGTGGATTTACATAATACAGAGATGGTCATTTTATATTTGTCCTTTTTTTACTTGACAGCGAAGCTGAAATGAGTTTTACGCATTCTCTATGGTAAGTTTACCGTAGCGCCCAAATTGCTGATTTTGATGAATAAAAAATCAATAGCAGTAAAATAAGCTATATAATTTAGGTCGAATTATAAAATGTAGTTTAAGCATTTGACATCATAAAATTTCGAGACAGCCTATATCTATACTAATATTATAATTGGGAAGAGTTTGTTTGTTTGTTTGTTTGTTTGAACGCGCTAATCTCAGGAACTACTGGTCCGATTTGAAAAATTCTTTCAGTATTATTCCATTTATCGAGGAAGGCTATAGGCTATATTTTATCACGCTAAGACTAAAAGGTGCGAAGAAATAGAGGAAAATGTGGAAAAACGGGGGGAAATTATTTGAAAGGGCTTATTTGAACGCGCTAATCTCAAGAACTACTGGTCCGATTTGAAAAATTCTTTCAGTGTTAGATAGCCCAGTTGTCGAGAAAGGCTATATTTTATAACCCTAAAACTAATAGGAGCGAAGAAATAGAGGAAAATGTGGAAAATACGGGGGAACTTATTTGAAAGGGCTTATCTCACGAACTACTAGAGCATTTTTGAAGTGAAAACTTCTTTAGCGGCGTTGATCACTTTTGTGGGATGGGTAAAAACTGTGAAACTCGCGTCAGATTCTCGTGCTGATCGAAAAACCTTGGAAAAACCGTAAGACGGTTGGAGAGTAGTGTTTTGTGCCGAACTTGAACTCGAACTCGAACTCGAATTGATTGTAAGGGTTTCGATGAATTAAAAAAATTGATTTTTTAAAAATCGATTTTCATAAAAAATGGGTTAAAAATTTAATCGATTTCGATTAATTAAAAAAATCGATTTTTTAATAATCGATTTTCATAAAAAATGGGTTAAAAAATGCACAACGTTAATAATCAAGTTTTCACTTCTGCCGGCACTCCCGGAGTGCAACCCGTCTTTTTTTCTGTTATTTGGGTCAGATAAGTAGACCACGTGAAGGATCATAGGCTTTTTTTGTGGACTAATTTCAAATTTGTCTGTGAAATATCTAATTTACGCGGGCGAAGCCGTGCGGAACGTCTAGTACATTATAATTTGAATAAAAAAAAACTTCACAAATCTACTGTACTACTAAGATATAATTATTTTACTGCGGGAAAACAACAATTAAAATTTCACGCAGTAATTATAGAGCTTGGGTTCACCATCAGAAAGAAAACTTCAAAAGCACCAATCGATCCCAAGACTTTTAGGGTATGCGCGCACGAGCAACTTAGTTGCTCGGCGATTTATTTGTCTCTCGATGAAGTCTTTGGGTATGCTCTTAATTTCATAAATATAGTATGAAATTTCCCGAGAATCAGCCGATCGCTCCATAATGGATGCACCCAATATTCTATTTTTCGACGCTTTCTTCGGTTTTTATTTATTTTTCGAAAGAGACAAATAAATCGCCGAGCAACTAAGTTGCATTTCTGTGCTTCGCGGAGCATACTTAGAGAATGGCTGCTATAATATGTATATTTTTCGTAATAATGGTTATTCATACCATACGCCCACCGGGAGCATTCGCGTGTAATGTAACATTATAGGTTCGACTTTGAGCATTCGACACTGTCACGTAGGCTGTAGCATTGAAGTTACAAGTTGTATCAGGATATTACACATAGTATCATTACAAGGTGCGCATTGTAATGCTCGGTTCTCCTCCCTCACTAATGTAATGCTCGACTCTGTAACGTTACAACACTTACAAGGCAACTTAACGCGATAAAGAGAGGCCTGTGATCAACACACAATCAGCCTGACAACTGATTATAATTTAAATTTCGGAATGAAGGATCAATTCGGCATAACACATTCGATTAATATTCATGATGATGTTGGCCAAGTATTTAATATTTAGCGCGGCCGGAATGCTTCATTTTGTCCCTAAACTTTCCCAAATAGTTTAGATCGTGACCCTTTTAAAATGTGGAATTTGGACAGAATTAAAACTGAGGTCGTCCCAACTCTCACTTGGAGAAGATATTCAGCCTTATTTTGAATAAAACTTCGACTGCTATTATAGTTAAGTAATTTTAAAAATTAAACACAATCGCACTTTCTTAATTCCACTGGATAACAGTTTTTCTTTATTAATCAAAAGTTTTTCTATGAAAATATCAAAATGATAAATTAAAAACTATGATTTTCAAAACCGTAGTAGTACCGCTACTACCGTACCACCATCAAAGGTAATTAATCTAAATTTTTTCTATGAAAATATCAAAATATTAAATTAAAAACTATGATTTTCAAAACCGTAGTAGTACAGCTATAGTCGTGACTCGTGTGCGTACAAGACAAAAAAAACGAGGAATACGGCTTTTGATGAACCAAAGATTTCCTGTGGTAGGATTGATCTTTATATCCCTAAGATGGGTTTACGATGTGGAGCCACCTGAATATTTCATGCAGGTGGGGGAGGGGGGGGTTTAAGCTTTAACAAGGTATAAGGTCAATAACTGCGTGGGATTTTGGTATATAGTCGAGTTTGGTATCATTTTCGATTGAATCGAATATTTAAATGCCAATTTTGGAATAATATTTAGATAAAAGATAGTAAAAATAAAATAAAATAAAAAATTTAGAATATATGATTTTCAACCAACGAAAACGCTGTTGACAGGGCTTATATTTAGATAAAAGATAGAAAAATTAAATTAAATAAAAAATTTAGAATAAATGATTTTCAACCAACGAAAACGCTGTTGACAGGGCTTAAATAATATAAGGAGGCTGATAGCCGCATTATTCTGCATGCCAAAGACATGGTGATGAATGGAGCAATAAACATTAATAATACCAGACGTTCCGCGCGGCTTCGTCCGCGTAAATCTGAAATTTCACGGAAACCGTACATTTTTTACAAATTAATAACCCATGTCTCACGTAGTCTACTATATATTCGTGTCAAATAACATGAAAATTGCTCTAGTAGTCTGTGAGATATTAGCCCTTTCAAATAATTTTCCCCGTTTTTTTTACATTTTCCTCAGTATCTTTGCTCTTATTGGTCTTAGCGTGATAAAATATAGCTTATAGCCTTCCTCGATAAATAGGCTATCAAACACTGAAAGATTTATTCAAATCAGGCCAGTAGTTCTTGAGATTAGCGCGCTATAGCGCGTTCAAACAAACAAACTAACCAACAAACTCTTCAGCTTTATTCTCACATTTTCCTCTGTATCTTTGCTCCTATTGGTCTTAGCGTGATAAAATATAGGCTATAGCCTTCCTTGATAAATAGGCTATCAAACACTGAAAGATTCTTTCAAATCGGATGAGTAGCTCCTGAGATTAGCGCGTTCAAACAAACAAACTCTTCGGCTTTATAATATTACTAGACGTTCCGCGCTGCTTCGCCCGCGTAAATTAGACATTTCACAGACAAATTAGTCTACAATAAATAGCCTACGATCCTTCACGTTCCTACTTTTTATCTGTGCCAAATAACAGAAAAATTACTCCAGTAGTTCGTGAAATAAGCCCTTTCAAATAATTTCCCTCGTTTTTTTCCACATTTTCCTCTATTTCTTCGCTTATATTAGTCTTAGCGTAATAAAATATAGCCTATAGCCTTCCTTGATAAATGGGCTATCTAACACTGAAAGAATTTTTCAAATCGGACCAGTAATTACTGACTCATACTAAGATTAGCGCGTTTAAATAATGCTTCTTCTTCTTCTTCTTTTTACGTTGTTTAACATCTTCATCGTGCAAATATGAGTCCTAAAATGAATTAAGCATTCTTAAGTCATCCGAATATGGTACCGAACTTGGAATAGTACCATAATTAATGCCTCTATACAGATTGAGACTCTATGTTTCTTCAGAGCAGAAGCTGCTAAAATTTTAAAAAATTAACATCAAAAATCGCGGTGGCTCCACATCTTAAATCCATCCTTGGGCCATAAGGACCAATCCTACCAAAGGAAATCTTTGGTTCAGCAATAGCCGTATAATTTACCGTACACACGCAACTACTGCTACCGTACTACCATCAAAGATTGGTGGAGACGCGCTACGGCCTACGAGTTACGACGTGATCGTAGCGCGCGGAGCCCATGTCAATAAGGCCCTTTACCCAACAAAAAAACTTGGGTTTATTATAACTATAATTTTTTCACAAATACTAACTAGGAAGAGATATACCTAATATAATATTATTATCATTACTTATTTTATTAAAATGCAGGATCAAACATCTGATATTACCAAGAAAATTTAGTTATTTGTTCGGTCATTTAATATTTAAGTATTGAATAGGAATTTATAATAAAATGAATGAAAGAGCAATATATTCCTGTCTCATTTTGTTTCCATGTTTTTTACATGTTTACAGCACACAGAGGTAACATTAAAGTACGGACCGTGGAACATTCGTTATTCTCTCCCGAGAGCGAACGTTTCGCTACAAAACACATTAAAACATACTGTTTTAATATACATAATGTACATACTTAATACTTATATTATGTTTATAATATATAGTGAGATAAAATATATTCTCAAGGGCTAGCATAACAACAGTAGACATGAGAAAGAATCGACATACTGACAGATTTTATCGACAAAATGGCGGATTTCCATTGTCTAACTGTCACTTTGTCGTGTCTAACTGTCATTTTGTCTATTCTTCCGTAGAAATAAACCGTTTCTATGGTGACCATGCAACGCCTGCAGGAGCACGACTCACAGGAGGTATGATGACTACGAAACAATCATTTGACTACAGCACGAAAAATTTTTAGGGAACATATCGAACTACGTGATAATCGTCATGGCATTTTGACTCCTCAGCGACCACCGTGGTATAAGATTTGTCTATGAACTATTTATGTTGTAAGTGGTACTGTGCAACACAATTATTTTTAACGCTTTATAAAACATAAAAGCGTGTAAAAAATTCCCTCCCTCAGCGACCAACTCATTCTCAATAAGCAGTTTGGGTAGTTCCCTCTCGTAGAAGACCCATTCCGAGTGGAAGAACCTTCACGTAACGATTTAAAATACTTAAAACAACACTAATCCTAAAAATCTTCATACAACACATTATAAAAGCGACTACTGGCGTCATATACGTTAAAATTGAAGAGGATTAAAAGATTAAAAAAGGTTCGAAAGATTGATCCGTACCTGGTTTACCGTTTTTACCTTTTCGTGAATTCCCAAATCCCAATTTATTGTATTAACATAATAAGCCATTAAGCCCGCTTCCAATCGTAGCTTCAAATTTAACAAAACGTTGCCGTGTTTGGATTAAATATTTTGCTTATTGCCTTTGGCGTTGATCATCATCACTAGAGCATGGAAAACTGGTACTTCTGAAAGTAATTTTGAAACTTTTGGGAAAAATATGATTTTGAAAATTATAATATTACTCGATGACGACTGCAACTCCGTTGCTCCAAAATACGTTTACCTGGCGGAAACCGTACATTTTTCTGGGATAAAGTCTCCATACCAAATTTTAGCAAAATCCGTTTAGCGGTTTGGTCGTGAAGAGATAAACAGACACACTTTCGCATTTATAATATTAGTAAGTAAAGATATTGATTATTAATTATTATAATAATATAACGACTGCTACCTTTAATGTCGCAATAAAACGTTTTCAGTTTTGACCCTACTCTTTGTTTACAAATAAAGGGTGATGTCCGAATGCGCAAGAAATAAATCAACGTGAATCAGACTTTCCTTTGTGCTTATAATTAGGTGACGTGTCCTTGTCTCCCAGTTCACTGTGACTCATGAAACCTTGAGCATCTAAATATGTTGGAACCGGGATGAGATTCTTAAAGCTGGGTCACTGAAGTACAGCGTCAACGCCAATCATAATATTGTGATTTATTGCCTAAAAAGTAAAAAGTATAAAATCTTGAAAAGGCATTGGGTAACTTTGTATGGACCTGTGGCGTCATTCTTTTTCCAGCGGCCAGGGATAAAACCATTACTATTTTGTAGCACTACATTAGAGAAACATATATTAGTAATAAAAATTGTTCTAAGTAATATCGGAGCTGTGCTACAATTATTTTAGTATATCTATTTTTGCACCTTATGTTCACAAAATCAATAGTAATAAACATTACTTTATGGATCAATCCTTAACAAACAGGTGTAGAAAAGGGTATATTAATCTGTTGGATATATTATATTTCTTACTAGCTATTTCCCACGACTTCGTTCGCGTCAAATAAATAAAATATAATTTTTGACGTGATAACGTCTTATAATTCGATTTGGGGTGCGCGCCCGAAAAACATGACAGTTCATGCGGCGTTACCTCGCTGACAGCTCTGAGGCGTTCCATTTACACTCTTAAGTCTCTCAACGACCGTAAGGCCCACCTGGGCCGCGCTCTTTGTTTCGATTATATTACGTATTTCGATGACTTAGAGAATACTTTTGTCTTTTGTATGAGGAAGTTTGGTTAGTTATGACCTTTGATATATTGACCACACTCTGAATGAAAAATAAATAAACAATCTGTGAGCTATTAGTATTATTTCGGCTATTCAAAATTGTGCTCTATTTCCTACGTGTCAAGGTATGACTTAATATATGAAGAATAAAGTATTCGTTTATTTCTTCTGAACAAGTCACTAATTAAAGTTTCGAAAGTTTATAATTGAGAAACTAATATCACATCGGACTAAATACTATATTATGATGGCTTGATAGATAGAAAATTTAACATATATTATAATGTAGTTCACACAAACATAAAATATGGATTGTATGTAAGGATATTACATTAATTTTACAAAGAGGGTAGGCCGGGCGCCATTTTTTTGCACATTGACCTGCCAACTTTTTTGCATAGATTTTTCCCGGAACTGAGGGGTTAAGGCTATGACGTTGTTACGTTCAACTATCGTCAGTAAACCGACTTTACAGACAACCGATTTTTCATACATATTTTCACACTGGGTTTAACTCTCGTCCGACTAAAATATAGCCAGACTTGAGACTATATTTCATTAGACAGTGGTTTTCAAAGGGTCGGATGCAATATTAGGCAATTATAATTATTATTGTTCTTGTGTATTTATGTGTTGTGGGTAAAATGACTCTAGAGTGTTGTTCCCATAATATTATGTCGATTATTTCCACTATTTAGCGAATTTTGGCCATAGTGCAGTAAGACGCCGGATGCCACCTTTCGGCAGAATTTTCAGTATTGCTTTTAGCCTACTTCCCGGCTTATTATAGAAGTACAGCTGCAGGAATTTTATAGAATATTAACTATTTACTTACACAAAAAATAAAAAATAAATCAAAACGGCCCTCTTTAAGAAATTCGAAAAAAATGGATTTGCAGACGGACAGACAGCCCCCAGATGTGTCCCTTGTATAGAGTTCACTGTGAAAGGAACTGTGCTGAAAGATCAACATATTTTTTTGTGATTTGAATGGGCAAGCGCCCTGGCGTAAGTTTCCCCATACAAAAGTGAAAAAAAAAAATGTTCTCTTTCAGCGCTACTACTTTTACAGTAAACTCTTTACGCGGAACCCATACACAGTACACACCCTAAAATATTATCACTTAGTTTTGTTATACCCTGTATAGTGTATACTAATATTATGAAGCTGAAGTGTTGGGTGTTTGAAAGTGCTAATCTCAGGAACTGCTTGTTCGATTTGAGAAATTCTTTTTGTGTTGGATAGCCTATTTATCGAGGAAGGCTAAAAGCTAATAAATAATGCCCTTTTTTTGTATTTTCCTGATTATTCATGTTATGATTGAATTTACGTTTAGTTGAAAATACGAACTTAAAATGCCTAATATCTCGGCTTCGATATAGTTTAGCCATATTATGTCCTCCATAATAAAGTTTACTCCCCTTGATATGTTCTTTCATACTATGCCGGTTTGGTGAGTGGCCGCGAGATTTGAAAATGACGCCAATATTACCCAAATAAAACCTCTTTACAAAAAATCGGTTGTCTGTAAAGTTGGTTTACTGACGATAGTTGAACGTGACAACGTCATAGCCTTAATAGGGCAATAAATCATTTCGTACAATAGCGACTAGTAGTTCTACAAGCTTTTAACGTAATTTATTTACAAACATAATAAGCAAATCGCTTCCGAATCTCTATAAATAGAAACAAACTTTTTCGAGTGTAACCTAAAGTTATTTCGATGTATTTCTTTCAAATGATTATCTAAAAATATTTATAATGAGTAAAATAAACTATTCGCAATACAAAACGCTACATACATTCGTGAAATCCAGTAAAATCTTCGAACAAAGCACAAGTCATACCTTGACACGTAGGAAATAGAGCACAATTTTGAATAGCCGAAATAATACTAATAGCTCACAGATTGTTTATTTATTTTTCATTCAGAGTGTGGTCAATGTATCAAAGGTCATAACTAACCAAACTTCTTCATACAAAAGTATTCTCTAAGTCATCGAAATACGTAATATAATCGAAACAAAGAGTGCGGCCCAGGTGGGCCTTACGGTTGTTGAGAGGATAAATGGAACGCCTCAGAGCGATTAGCGAGGTAACGCCGCATATTGCGTCATGTTTTTTCGTGCGCGCAGCCCATATCGAATTATAAGACGTTATCACGTCAAAAACTTAACTTGGAACTGTCATTAAAATAAGTCAAGAGCTCTTATGAGTCTAATGGTAACTACTCAAATGCTAAGTACTCACATACGGCTTTGCTCGATAGTTTTACTCCGAATCGAAGGAAATGACATATTTGACATATTTAATTCCATTGAGCCGGCTCGAAGCGAGCCTTCGAGCTGTCAGTTTTGCGGTCCACACGGTAGTTATTGCTCGATTTGGAGTAAAACTATCGAGCAAAACCGTATGTGAGTAGTTGAGTACTTAGCATAATACGGTCTTACTCGATCGAGCAATCACGTAGAGTAAAAACCACGGCTCGGCATTCAGCATTACTCGATAGTTTTACTCCAAAGCGAGCAAAAATTATCGTGTGGACCGCAAAACTTGAGTATGGCTTGAGTAAAGCTCGACGGCTAGCGTCGAGTAGGTAAGTTCGAAGAAAATTAGATTTTAAATTTAAATCCATCGAGCTGGCTCGATGCGAGCCTTCGAGCTGTGAGTTTTGCGGTCCACGCGGTAATTTTTGTTCGATTTGGAGTAAAACTATCGAATTAAAACCGTATGTGTGTACTAAGCATAAGAACTTATGAATTGACTCTTATGAGTGAAAAAGAGGCACGTCTGTGTCTATGCTTTCCAAGATTTTAAGTCCTAAATTACTATTGCTAATTTGAAAGGTAATTTTCCGTCATGCATTGCAGTTTAAGGTATGGGACTGATATATTATTTCAGCCGCCTTTTCGCGCTTCACGGCGTCAGTGTACAAAGAAACTAAAAGCGGTAAAAATCAAAATCGCAACATTCGGTCTCTACAAGTTCCAAAACTCCTACTTTTATAATGAACAATACATGTCGTAGCATATCGATCTAGTACTTGGCAAGGGGAGGCTCCTTGGCCCCAGAGAGGCCGGGGAGGCTTCTTGGCCCCAAGAGAGCTGGAAGCTTGCCCGATCCACTCCTGATAAATCATCCCCTATTATATGATTTCCTACACCTACATGAATAATGGAGTCTTTTTGATACATTTTGCCGAGTATAAGGTAGGGAATTGTAAATAATATATTTCGATAGGACAACTGTTAGGAAAATAACGCGATTTACAAGAGAAATTAAGTAATTTTAAAGTTTACAGCTGAAAAACGGAACTTTTTCTTAACAGTTAGAAAACTTTCAATATTTTAAACGTTCTGCTTTTATAATATTAAAAGTATTCTAATTTTCAATATCATAAAAGCTATTTATATTATTATATTTTGTAATAAGTGTATTTGTACGTTAACCAAACGCACGGCCTTAAACTGTACGTGTCCCGCTGTATCTGAAGTCTGAACTGCGGCTTAGCTAGTGTTGCGTGAACTGCGGCTTAGCTAGTGTTGCGGTGCTCCTATCAGGCGACAAGTCTGCTCGTTTTCCATAAAAACTCTAGGAGAATGTGAAAGCTATAATATACCCACGAATACGTCTATAAAAGGAGGAATTTCTTTCGTTATTACGACCGTACGACGCAATAAAATCGTCTCGTACTCATTTAAACCGAACGACTTCCCCGAAATACCGTATCGTAGTCACGACCTCGGAATGTTTGCTTAATATCGGCTTTTGGGTTTTGAATTTATGATATTTACGTGATAAACAGGAAATTGGGTACGAGAAGTTTTACTTCAAAATATACGAAATACTTTGAAGTAAAACTTCGATCTCGCTAGGCTAACTAAAACGTGTAATCCAAGACGTGTTTTTAACTCCCAAGGTGTCTGTCTGCACATCGATTATGATAACAGTTTTGATTTCACGCCGGTTTTTCACATTCGGTGGCGTTAGCAATATGACAAACTATGGACCAAGCCACTTGAATCACAAAACTTTATTTCAATGTCAACACTTTTAAGGAATTGGTGACATGACTCGTGGTTTGAACCGTAAATATTGTAACATGAGAATTTGTAACTTGTCTCGTAGCTTGGATATAGAATATTATTATGTCCGTTGCTGTAAAACACTTACACTATAATTGAGAGAATAAATTAAAAAACTTGGAGCCCAAAGTGTCAGTCGTGAAACAACGAACCTTGGTCTCTGAAGTCGTAAATATCGATCAGCTTCAGCCATCGCTAGTATTCATTTGATGAGTTTCGATAAATTACAGGTACAACACAAAGCGCATTTCAGATATTCGGTGAGAAAATTTTCCTTACATCAGATACAGTTTACTAGATGTGGCCTCAAACTTATTGATTGCACCAAAATCCTTATCACTCAAAATATATCCTACGTACATTAATCAAAATCGGTTTAGCAGGTTTACTTGATGAGCAGACATTGTTGCATTAAATACAACGCCTTTGAAAACAATTATTAAAAAGGAAACGGTCGCGTTTCAGACCTGTGAAAACCTAAACTCAAAAGTTACGTTTTACTGGAGCCTAAGGAACAAAATAAGCCCATGAATTTACCGTAATATGCCAGAACATCTTCAGGCATACTTGATCGTTTCATCTGGCTTTATTCTCAGTACATAAAACATCCATGTACTGAAACAACTGTACTAATACCCCTTTATGTTACTATCTTCTTCAGAATTAATTTGCTGACAGTCCAGACGTTTTATTAGTGAGTTGTTTTTACGACCGTACTGTAGTATAAACATCATACAGTAGAGTAACTTAGCCGCGTCCTTGATATATGAGAAATGTCAGAAAAGCCCAACACACAGATAAGTTTTAGACGAGAACGACTCTACTCTACATAGTTTTGCTATTTCAAGTTATCTGATATCATGCTTTGTGTGCGCCACGTTTGAGTCCACCGGATGGTCCACTGATGTACTCTATATTATTAATACTATGGCCACAGTATAAGAATTACAATTATTTTTAACCGACTTCCAAAAAAGGAGGTTTTCCTTTAAGGGCTTAGAACTAGTTATTAGTCACAAAAATGTGCACGTGTTTGTCCTTTGTTTTTAAATTCCTTGTAACCAGGTAACTAGGAATTTGAAATATGGCAAGATGGCAAGTGTTGCCATATTTAGTGACCTGCCTAGATATGCCATATTAAAACCAGATAGCTATTTCCATTATAACCTTTAGAAATAAATTATTTTAATGTATATTTTCAAGATATCTAAGGTACCCGGGTAATATATATATATTTATTTATATTTTTATTAATATATATATTTATTTATTTATTATCCGGTTATTATAGGTGGTTATTAACCACCTATAATAACCGTTGTGAATTCGCAACATTGCTGAATATGAACCAATTTGATTTTACTTAAATTTTATAATTGGCTTTAGGTTTGTAAAATGTTATACCAAATTTTATTTTTCTTTCTTTCTTCAGGTCTTTTTAAGTTTTTTGTTGTAGATGAGGTTAATATTATATTTTGACGTTAGCCAATCAATATCGCTAGTGAATAAATAAAGTCCAGTCAAAAAACTTTAAAGACTTAATAATCCATGTTGGCTGTCTGTCTTGCCTTTCAAAACATATCAGACAAAAGCAGCAACATAAATTAGTTACTTCTGTCTTGTTCCTCGTTTATTAAGGGTCAATTCAGACCGCAGCGCGACGAGGCGAGGCGAAGCGTTGCGTGAGACGTCTTGCGAATCTGTCAAATCCATAAATTTAGAACTGCATCTACGCGTCGCGTTACGGTCTGAATTGACCCTAATAAGGCTGAAATAAAATTAAGTTTAAACTTTTTATTATAACTTGGCGAGGTGTCAGAACTTATAATTCAAACAATTTCTTATTGAAACGAAAACTGAAACAAGAAGCGGACTTAATTAGGTTAAAAGCACTTAACAAAATAGGATTAAAAGAAAGAGATCTTGAAATTAAAAATCTAGAAGCACTAATTCAATTTACTTTGCATAACATAGATCTTAGATTCATTAACAATATCGAAATTATTCTAACTAGTATAATTAATTATTAAGTAAATTGATAGTTTGTCGTTACAAAAGTATTAGCTCATTTATGAATATCTCGACTTTTTCGCTAGGATAGGCTACTTCTAAGTTTTAGCCCTTTACACAAATCCTTGCACCAACTTTTTTCGAGACCTTACATGCATCTCAGACACTCTCAGACTATGCGCGGTTTTGGTGCTGTTCAAATCTTTAATTTTAAATACAGATCCAGTGATGACATTTCGAACACAAGATTAGGTCAAATATTGTTAAAAATACATAAATCAATGAATAATACTCCCCACACCGGTTTCGGTGACGGTGGCCGGTTTCATTGAAACCAGGCCAGGTACGCAGGAGCAATTTAATAGTGCCCAGGTATGTGCGCAGTGCACAAGAGCACTGTCTAATCTCTACTCCTTTACTCTCATAACCCAGTGGGACGGAAGACCGACACGACTGGCGAGAGATCAGGCGCAGGACCGATTTTTTACATGCCCATCCGACGCATGGTCCATGGATCATCTTAGTACTTGTCAGACAATCAGGTGATTAGCCTGCATTGTCCTAACCAAACTTGGGAATAACATGTTTCCAACGCGGGAATCGAACCCACGCCCTCCGAGTCAAGAGCGACGCTCTAGAGTCTAGACCACTGGACCACGGAGGCGTGAATATGTGAAATGAATGAATGGAAACGGCATGATAGTATATTGTGTCAGCACAAACTCAGATAGCCGCAAGTAGGTATAAGGTAATTTTTAATGGACAATGAGTTATTGAAAACTGAACTGCATGACTTGGAAGTTGGAGCCCATTTTGTTAAGCTGCGTATTCCAATCATGACTGGTAATAAAGTCGCATCGTCGCGTCAGCAGTCAGCACTGTGATCTGACCCTAAACACCGGATGTCGGCGACTGTACGGTCACAGTACAGTGAGTCACATAACGGCGTTTCGTCCTGCGCGTGCGCCCCCGGCAGGTTATTATTCTATCTGCTAATGTTATACTCCTTTTCCTGTTGGGTGTTAGCTTAAATATAGCATCATTACTTAGATTAATTTAATTAGCTTAAATATATTATGTCAGCTAAATATAGTTGTATTAACTATATTATTATGTATCGAACATGTAATATAATGTGAAAGTGTCTGTCCGTCAGCCTGTTGTTTGTTCTTCGCGCTTAAACCACAGAACCGATTTGGGTGATATTTTGTATGAACACTCAAGGAAGGTATAGGATAGTTTATAATTTTTATCCCGGAAAAATGTAAGCTTTCCACGCGAAAAGCTAATTTGTCGTTGTCAACCAAACAATTAAACAAGTGTTCTGAAATTCGAACTACGTAAATAATTAAATTTCTTTTCCCCAAGGGGAGCTTTAGTAAGTACATATTCAAGAACAAAGGAATTCTTTTCACATTTCGACCCTAATTCTACAACGATACGGTTCAAAATTGTTACCCGCTGAAAGTCACCGACTGTACTCACAAAGGAACATTTCCGTTTATTGCACTTGGAAAGACTTGGAATTGGAATAACAAAGAATTGTCTTTCAAACGTCGAGGAACAAAGGGCGTCGTGACGGCTGACGAACGTCGACTTTCGACGAAAAATGCCATTAGGGTTCGACGAATCGCTTCGTCGGAAGTCGACGCGTTTTGTCCTTATCGTCGACAATCGTTGCGGTAATTTTAACGTGTGCGTACATCTGCATCGTCATGACTTATGATAAATGCGATGTGAATTTATTTATAAACAACGCAATGCTCTACGTTGGCCCATCAACCAATATCAGCACGAATGTGTGATTTTCGTCTATGATCGACTCTATATTATGCATGCTGTAGAGTTAGACTATTGTTACCCAACCTAGCTCAACGTCTCTATCCAAAGTTTTTAAGTAGATATACTTTCAGAACTTAATATTTCTTAGTTAGTTGTTCCACACTAGCTCTTGTTACGCCTACGTTCTGCAATAAAGTACATACAGTGCCATATACCCTTGCTCGCTCTTAAGGCAATTAAAAATTTGGAATCGAATTGGGTTTTCACCCAATTCGAATCCACTACGTTTGCACATAATCTTACACACTATCTCTTTGACGGAATTTGAACTAACGGACACAAAACTTTTTAGATCAGACTTTCAAACCATGGCTTTTTAACCTATTCCCTTCTCCCCAGCCTGCTAACACAAAGCCTGCAGCATCATATCTTATTCAGGTGGCCTTTGTCCCGGGCGTTGCGCGGGAGTGGCAATTAGAGTAGGTGTTGACCTCACTTGACCGAGCGTCCGACTGATTTTGCGAACACTAATATCACGACGTATAAATGTCATACAGTAAGAATCAGCTGGTCCTTTTTTTGCGCGGGGGAAACCCTTTATGGGTGCCCCGGGTTGAGGGTGTGCCTCAGTTAAGCTGAAGCTCCCCGGGGGTATGTGGGACTCCCTGCGAGAGCGCCGGGCTTACCCACTAAAACCACCTACCGGTTTTCCTTCAGCCGTATACGGAGAAATATCCTGGATCTGTCTAACACAGGACTCCCTCCACGACCGGACGGACTGCCTCAAAAGGGACCGGACTTCCACCAAAATAAGGGAACGCTTCGGCAAACTGAAGCATTCCCCTCGGCGCCGGGACTAGCTAAGCCGGGCACGTTCCCATCCTTACCTGGAGCCCCGGATTAAGACGGAAGTTAGGAGGTTCGCGTAACGACGCCTCCGCACTCCCGTCCTACGCCGGCGGAGCGGAACGGAGTTTGGGTCATCCTCTCTGTTCCGCTCCGCGGCATCTTTCTGCGAAAGGACGGTTTCGCAGAAAGAGACCGACGCCTGCCAGACCTCATCGCTCTCGAGCATGCAGAATCAGCTGGTCCCTGCCATACTCACAAGTCACATGTATTGTTTAACTACTAAAAGTTATCTGAAATTATGGGCACACTAGTATGGATGTGGTCTACTGTAGTCTGTAAGTACTCTGTATATTGTTGATTGTGTATTTAAAAGGACCTCTATATAAAATAAACACTTTTAACAGAACTCCGAGATGAAATATTAAATAACTCTTAGCTGAAAATATACATGTGCCATGTCTTTAAATGATGCCAAGCGATCATTCTTTTTCCTACATCATTTCCATCCAAAATTAATTGATCTACAATTTTCACGATATTCGTGATACCTAATTGAATAATTAACAATAATCTCAAGTTGATGTTAATATACTACGTATAAAACAATGAAAAAATAGATTACACTAAGTAATATGAAAGTCAGGTGCGCTCAACTGTCGCGTATGCGTGACGCGAAATAAATTAATTTAGGCGTTTTTACGACAGCATTAACGGGCGCTGCTTTGTGGCGATAATGGCGAAATGTTTACCTGTACTGTGTTTAATTAATACAGCGAAATACGTTCTGCTATAATAAATGGGTTTCCATGTGAATTATGTGACTCTGTGTGAATTATGATAAGCAGTCCAGCGGTGAGTTAGCTCTATGACTAAAAGATAAGTTCTGAAATATTTTCAGAAACGTGTGAAACTAAAAGAGCTGTTTTATTACTCCGCCATTTAATCATCAGCTTTTAGAATATTATTGTAAAAAATAAGTTAATAGTATGCGAGGATATTCATTTTATACGCACAAATTTTTAAGAATAGCCGGAGTTGATTTTGGGAAAACTGATCGTATTGTCTCTTACAGCATTAATCTTGTCGATTGTGCCAAAAGTTAGCGAGCCCTGTACAGCAGACAGTAAATAATACAAAATAGGGTTGTAACTCACAGCAAATTGTTACAAAGACAATTTAATAGTGTGTGTTACTGTCGCTTCGGATTTATATTATGACTGCCGAGTATACGCGTGGGCTGTTGTTACATTACTGTAAATAGTATTCGTTACATTTCCTGTTACTATTATTGTAATATTATTATTACTCAGTATAATAATAGATAGGAATCATACTACATCAGAAGTTTAATAGTAATTGTAACTTGTAACATCATCATCTAGTATTCATTCCATATTACAGACCTGCGGTCGAGTTTTTATCTCAGGCCACAGAATACATAATATTAGTACAAGCAAGTAAGTACAAGTATCTCAGGTCCAATGTGGGTCCATTCCATACTAATATTATAAATGCGAAAGTGTGTCTGTCTGTTATCATTCACGACCAAATCGCTGAACCGATTATGCTGAAATTTGGTGTGGAGACACTCTGAGTCCTGAGTCCCGAGAGAAGATTCCGCGCGTTGAAGGAATTTCATCAGTGACATTAATATTGCCAATCTGCCAAAAAAATTATAAATTATATAAAATTACAATAAATACAAGTAAATATAAATTCTTTTACTATTTCCAAGCATTATGTGCTGGTTCGGGGGCTGTAATCCGGCGTGCATGACAAAGCGACCCCCCCCCCCCCCCCCCCGGCGCGGCGCGGCCCCGCACCATTACCCGCGAGGTTTAATTACGGCCCCGAATTGGGCGGCACTGATTTTGGGGGCATGGAATATTAGTCTGCTGGATTATTACCTGCTCTATTTTAAGACTCTAGTTTTACTTTAAAAAATAGTATATTTGTTAAATTGTTTTCTTCTGATCAAATGCTCCTTGAGGTGTGAAATAAAAAGATTTTTATCGCTGGTTACTGCTGTCCTATCTTTTACAGGAGTAGCAGTGGTGAAAATATTATGTCGTAGGCTAATGCCAAATAAAATCGTCACCCTAGACTTAACAGTCAGACAGCTAGGCATAGATATTTCTCTTAAAAAGAACAATGAAATAACAAGGTAGAATCCGAAAGAGCACTCAGAAACGTGATCTTCACGTCTGTACGACGATTAAAACGATTTTTATTAAAAAAAAACCGTCACGGAACCCGAGCCGGGAGGGCGCAGCTGACGCACCCCATACCAGGGATCGCCAACCAGCGGGGAAATCGATAGAATATTGAGAACAGTGATGAGCCTTTTGTAAGCAACAGTAAAGAGTTTTTTTTTTTTTAAACAAGTGCAAATAATTTGGATACCATAAAAATAAACATAGAAAATATAAAATTCAATTTTGTTACGCAACTTTTATCACTGTGAATGCATGTTTGTATTTAAAAAACATTTGTATTTATTGTCATATGACAAGAATTTTTTTGTCAAACAAAAACTAAACAAGCGTAAATAGAATAGCACATTAATAGACTACAGGCCCACGTCGAAAATGGATGGGTGAAATGAACCACCTGGGGACGTATATAGGACGATATTAGAGCATAAAATAATAAGATTTAGCACTATGCCGTCACTTGTAAGCTGTCCAACTGAGTGCTGGTGAGAATTCAAAAGTGCATGTAGGGTGAGTACATTTTGGTCATATGATCCTGTACGGCATTTTTACCATCGATAGACACATGAAAAATAATAAGAAAGCCCGCAGTGCCGTACAAAAATAATGCGCCAACAAGTCGGTATTTTTATTTTATTTTCAGCCAATTTCCATGGTAAATTTGGTCATTTGATTCAATACGGCATACGTTTCATACTGTTTGGATACAGCTTGGAATCAATTATTCCGCAACGCCGTACAAAAACAATGCGACAATAAAAAAAAATCGAGGGTTACAAACCCCTGTTTTTCAGGGGTCCGGGGGGTCATCTGAAACACGGCGGGGTACGGCTTCGGTTCCAAACATTATTTTAGCACTCAAAAGTACTATTAAAAATAATGCCGTCAAAAATTTTTTGTCAATTTTAATAATAATCTTAATTGCATGGTATACTTGATTTTCTAAGCTGTAAAATTATTTGATTCTGTACGGCGACTTTATTTTTAATATGATATTGTAAAATACAATTGATATAGAGTATTGTCGTTCAAAAGATACTGTTCTAAAAAAAATAAACAGAAATACAAAATCTGAAATTTTAAATATTCATAGATTAATTAAATAAAACAATTTTCTACATTTTTCCTTCGTCTTAAATAGTATTTAGATAAATAAATTAGGAAAAAATTATGCCGTACATTTTAATGCAGAGTAAGTAAAGTTCCGTACCATCATAGAACAAAATTGTGTTTTTTTGTATGGGAGCCGACCTTAATTATTTCTTTTTTAAAAATGTTATTATTGGTTTTTAAATTAAAAATAAAATTGAGTATTTTGTGAACATTTCAGGTGTCTACCTGTTGCCATTATTGATATCGAGCAAAAAATTGAAAAAAAATCACGTTTGTTGTATGGGAGCCCTCCTTAAATAATTATTTTATTTTGTTTTTAGTATTTGTTGTTATAGCGGCAACAGAAATACATAATCTCTGAAAATTTCAAATCTCTAGCTATAACCGTTCTTGAGTTACAGCCTGAAGAAAGATAGACATCGAAGTTTTCGAAGATAAAGGTATCCGTTTACACCCTTTGGGTACGGAACCCTAATTAGCCACTCGACAGTGGCATGCAAAATGGCAGATTTGTCATGTCTATGGCGCCCTGAGGGGGTTTCGCCACATACCGACGTTTCTACACGACCAGCATACACTAAAACTGCAATTTCTTGTTCCTTGGTCTTGCAGGAGCCCATAAAAGGATCTAAATCATTTTTAAATTAAATTTTCTACCCTGAAAATAGTACCTTTATAATATATTTGTCAGTAATAATGTTATACAGCTGGTATAATTACTGGGTACCAAAATGTTCAGTAGATTTTGGGTCATATTTTAATTATAAACCACTATTTAGCGAGCTAAGAGTATTTATTTATAACTTTATAGTACTATTTACAAAATAATATCACTCAAGTCATGACTCTCATACAAATATTTTATAAAATCAACGATTTAAGTACAGGACAAAAATGGAGGCTGCCTCTCAAACAGCTTCAAGTAGGCTGTGTATTACATGATATTTTAAAGTCATTTCATACTCTAGGCATTACAATATTATATAAACAATAAATTAAGGTTATTATCTGGGTGGTACAAGAGTATCAATATTGTAGGTTCAGTAAATGATATGTAGGACTTTACACAAAAAGATATCTCTTTTGTTCATGAAAAATCCTACCTTGATACTAATGTAATTTACGAAATAAGTAGTAACTTTTATCCACAGAAGTTTGATTTTCTTATAATTATAATAAACAAAGTACAAAATAAAATCCTCCAAATTACATGAATTAAAGGAAAACTGAGTAGAAACATGAAAAGAAAACTTGCAAAAATGCGAAAATTTTCTTAAGTGAGTGTAAGACTAGTATGGATAAGACCTTTTTCATCTAGTACTTGGATGCATTGTGCAAGCGTTTGTAACCCAAAATGTAACCCAAAATCAATGCCTCTTTTATTGCACAGCCAACTACTTCTATTTCAGTCACAAATGTCACGCACGCGGGAGAGCCATGCTTCGGCACGAATGGGCCGGCTCGACCGGAGAAATACCACGTTCTCACAGAAAACCGGCGTAAAACAGCGCTTGCGCTGTGTTTCGTCGAGTGAGTGAGTTTACCGGAGGCCCAATCAAAAATTTAAAAAAAATCCTGTATGTTTCATAAATAAATATTTATTAATTCTTCGTAATATTCCATATATATATATATATATATATATATATATATACGCCGAGTACGCTGCTCGGCAAAAGCACAACAAGTACACGGATTTGGAACAACAGTACCTCTTTGTGCCTTTTGCCGTCGAAACGGGAGGTCCGTGGTGCAACGAAGCGAAAGCTTTCGTTCGCCAGCTCGGACGTCGGTTGCGGGAATCGGGTAACGATCCCCGCTCCGGGGCTTACCTGGCCCAACACGTCTCCCTAGCCATTCAGCGCGGTAACGCGGCCAGTGTGATGGGGACGTTTGAGCATGGTACGCTGCGGGGTGGCCTTTTTGATTAAGATCTTTTGTTTTTCATTTTTTTTTATTCTAATTATTATCATTGTTAAATTATTTTTTATTTATGTAGATTTAATAAATATTATATATATATATATATATATATATATATATATATATATATATATATATATATATATATATATATATATATATATATATATATATATTTTTTTTTTTTTAATCAAAAAGTAATATATAAATTTCGACTCGCACTTGTCCGTTTATTTTAAGTCTTTTTGTCTCAATGCCTCCTTTCTTGTCATCCAACAACAAAATGATTCCGGGTATTCCATGTTATGCGAACATTCTAATATCGGCCATTAAAACTCAGAGGAGGCGTCTGTGGGGCCGCCCGATACGGGTTGTCACCTGTCTGTGACGAAACCCTTTCGGGGCTCTAATCGGACGGTACTAGTTTTCGTCATTATTTATAAAATATAGAACGTTCTATTAGTGGTAGAGTTTAGTTAAACGAAACTACGTTAAATTATCAACTGCATAAATATGTTATTTAATGTTCGAAAAGCCAAAATCATTGTACGAGTAAGGGCCAGGCACGGGTTAGATTGCCGTTTTAACTCTTTTGTTGTTCTACTTAGAACAACGAGTTGAACAACGAGTCCATCCAATTCTACCAGCTAAACGGTTGCTTCTGTAAATGTGAAAAAATTCACGGGACTACTCCCGTTTATTTGGCTAACGGAAAATACGATTCACTTATTTTGACTCGATAGTTCTATTTTTCGAAATTATGAATATTTCTGGGCTTTTCAACAAATACATGTTACACTTATTGAATTACTATCATTAAATAACTTGCACTACTACAATCACTTTATAAAATAATAGCTAAAGGAAATATTAGTATTGTATTTAATTTTTAAGTACCGAATCATCAAAAGCATTTTTGGGACTTACCTTTACTTTCGTGCTATAATGCAGAAATCGTTGTCACGCGATATATATTATATTATGTATAAGCATTAGTTTTTCTGGGAATATCAGATGATTACTATTTGAAGTTCTATAGATAATATTGTGTTAGTTTTTCTGGAAATACCAGATGATCACAGACCTATATGTAGATACAAAATAAAATTAAAATCGGCTGAAGTGGAAGTTTCATATTTACTAGTAGCTTTAAAAGTAAAATGCAGACCAATTATTGTTACAACTTCCAGAGGTCTGTAATGTTTATTGTTTATTATTTCTAATTTTTTATCACCAGCGACATTTGATAAAGTATCTAAGATTTACTTAACTTTATTGTGTATTATGTTAGAAAAGTTACTTTTTGTACCACTGCAATCCTTAAAGGTCTTGTGTGAGAAGTTATTATTTTAGGCTTATTTTTTCAGTTTGTTTTTATTAAGTTTTTTGCGATATTTAATTTTATTTTGACACTCGGAGTTATGTATCTCTATTAAATGAGTCGCAAAGAATATAATTAATTATCCTAATGAGCTTTTGTATAGTTTAATTATTTAGCAAAACTAAAATTTTAGATTGTTGTATTTCTATACTGTAATTTCTGTTCTACATTGAAAGATATTACATAATTCAATTAATGTTGTAACATTAAGGGTTGGACCTCATCTGGCAGCACGGAATCGCCTTTTTCCGTCGCCCTTTCTCTTTCTGTCGCTTAGAACTGCCATTTGCTAGACCGAGACAGAAAGCATAATGCGATAGCACGCGGCGGAATCCTCGAGGCGATCGCATTATGCTTTCTGTCTCGGTCTAGCAAATGGCAGTTCTAAGCGACAGAAAGAGAAAGGGCGACGGAAAAAGGCGATTCCGTGCTGCCAGATGAGGTCCAACCCTAAGACTCAAGAGAGTAAGTAATACACAAGGATTTTTATCTTAATTAATATATAATGTCAATGTTGATTGATGCAAAGCAATGATTGTAAGAAAATCATATATTAAGTTTAATTAATGTTTGTAAGTATAGGTACATATAGACATTACAAATATGGAGTTTCTTATCATCACGCACAAAAAATTAACTTGTTATATAGTAATCACAAAAAAAATTGTTCTAGGGCTCCCGTACTATAGTGCAATACGTAGTTTGTTATATCCGTATTCCGTACTATTCCATGTTATGCGAACATTCTAATATCGGCCATTAAAACTCAGAGGAGGCGTCTGTGGGGCCGCCCGATACGGGTTGTCACCTGTCTGTGACGAAACCCTTTCGGGGCTCTAATCGGACGGTACTAGTTTTCGTCATTATTTATAAAATATAGAACGTTCTATTAGTGGTAGAGTTTAGTTAAACGAAACTACGTTAAATTATCATTACAGTAAAGTAATATGAACTGCATAAATATGTTATTTAATGTTCGAAAAGCCAAAATCATTGTGCGAGTAAGGGCCAGGCACGGGTTAGATTTCCGTTTTAACTCTTTTTTTTACTTCTATTTGTTAAACACACACTTAATTCTAATAAAAACTGAAAGATTACTTACATATTAGGCACTTCCCAAGTAATTAACTGTATTTTATCACTTTTTTTATAGTATACACTGCGCTGTCCTCACCTCGACGCGGCCGTTTTTTGAAGTGAGATTTCGCATTTCTTCCTTGTCTACCGAGAACTCAAACGACGCTTGCTAGCTGTCTTGTTCTACTTATACGCGTTTTAATATGTTAGACAAAGACAAAAGTAGTTTCATCGCTGTGTTTGCACATTAAACGTGTGCGCGTACACAGCGGCCCGGAAAGGGCTGCGCCAAAGACATTGACTTTTGACATGCGACCCTTAGGGGGTTTCGCTACTGTCGAGCGGCTAATAAAACAACTATTTTTTAGAAAAATATCGATATATTTCGTTGTATGGACTTTTCTTACATTTCGTTCTATGGATACTTGCTTGAGTTTTTTTTTCTCCTACAAACCTTTGGACCAACAAAAATGTACGGCGTACAAAAAAATATGATCTATGCATAGCATACTTTCAAAATGAATTAATTTTACGTTGGTTCAAATGACCCCCCGGACCCCTGAAAAACGGGGGTTTGTAACCCTCGATTTTTTTCTATTGTCGCATTATTTTTGTACGGCGTTGCGGAATAATTGATTCTAAGCTGTATCCGAACAGTATGAAACGTATGCCGTATTGAATCAAATGACCAAATTTACCATGGAAATTGGCTGAAAATAAAATAAAAATACCGACTTGTTGGCGCATTATTTTTGTACGGCACTGCGGGCTTTCTTATTATTTTTCATGTGTCTATCGATGGTAAAAATGCCGTACAGGATCATATGACCAAAATGTACTCACCCTACATGCACTTTTGAATTCTCACCAGCACTCAGTTGGACAGCTTACAAGTGACGGCATAGTGCTAAATCTTATTATTTTATGCTCTAATATCGTCCTATAATATACGTCCCCAGGTGGTTCATTTGACCCATCCATTTTCGACGTGGGCCTGTAGTCTATAATATCATTACTCATTTTGCTAAGCAGTTGCTAAGCAATTAAAAAACAATATTCAACATACAAAAACCAAATAAAAAAGGTTGCCCACACCTTCCTAGCGCATGCAACAACAACAGAATAATTGCATCAAACGTAACCCTCAGACGAGCAATTTTTAACAGACCCCACGTTCCTACCCTCAAATTTTCACAAATGACAAATTGCTATCATTATTATTGTCATTAATGAATGATGGCAATTATAACTAAGAATGGGCGTTCTTGTACCGTAAGGTACTAATTATGTATTCTGTGGTTCTTGTTAGCTAAGTCTGAATTGATATTATAATGTACCAATTCGGGCAACAGCATAAAACTACAGTTTTCATGAAGCTTTCTTTAAATTGAGGGACCAATGAAGCTTTAAAAAAATTCAGTTACCAGATGCAGGCTAATAAGTGAGCTGATGATGACGAATAAACACTCATCGCGTCAGCTTAAAAAAATATAAAAATCGGTTCATCCTATGAGTCCTACGACCAACGATAGTGTAGACATAATATTCTCTCAGTACTCGTCTCTATTATATTATTATTATGGTAGATAAAAACACAGAGTTTATAATATGAAAACAAATGAACTACCATCTGTACAAACGTTCTTGGTATAGTGGCGTATATGAAAGGACAAAGTCCTTTTAGCAAACTTTCTTCCGTAAACAAAGAGCACAGACTGTTACCACCTTATTCTGGCATCCAGTCAACTGACGTAAAACTATGTGCATTATTATAATTACCCTCTTCAAAATATTAATTTCCTCTTCTTCCTTGAATCACAGATGACATAATATTAGTACAAGTACTTGAATTTACTACAGAATTAATCTACAGACAGCACCAGCGTAGACGTAAACAAAAAGTTTGCCCCAATTTGAGCTTTTTTGGGAGAATTCGGACATTTGAGGATTCATGGCATAAAATATAGCACGTATTGATGAAATTTCATAAAAGATATTACTACGAAAAGAAAATCCAGGAAAAGTTAAGTTATACGGTATACTTAACTTTTCCTGGATGGAAAAAAATTGAGAGCTTCCTATTGGTCGCCATCGTGGGGTTCCATAATACCCCATATTGAGAAGTTTCATAGGACCCCAACAATAGAACAATGGGGTTCGAACCTGCACTCTCGAGGTACTTTAGGTAGAGTACGTATTGTACTTTTAGTGATAAGGTTATTTTAAACTATCTTTGTTCACGCGTAAAATGGTGATGCTTTAGGTGTGTACGCTGTTCATAAAAAGATGTGCCTGCATAGAACATAGAAGTAACTTGCTAAATTATATCATCATTCATCATCATCATTTTATAGCATTAATAGTTTATTACTATTGCAGACTTATTATCTTTTGGTAACTTTGTAAATTGGATAGATGTGCTTGATAGCTTCAATGAACGTTTTCTTATTTAGCCTTTCTTATATTATAATAGTTAGATTAAAACTAGACTAGGCGTGACTTACCCTTGTCAGATGAAACAGCCATACATTTGAAAGTCTTGAAACAATCACTCAACTCAAATTCAAAAAATAATTCCTAATTAAAAAAAAACTAGCTAATTGATTAACATTGGAAAAGGATACATTTCTTGGAAGAAGTCGAGGCTAGGAGGCTGTAGGATGTCCAACGCTGACAGTACCTGAAAAGAAAAGAAAATGTAAAAAACAAAACAATGCTTGTGGCACTCTGGGACTGGTAAATATTGCATAGCATTTTTATCAGATTATGCAATTACAATTATTTTGCATACGTCTAGTCGCACGCACACGCCGAAGTCTGGCAACGCCGCACAACGCGGAGTGGTTAGGTTTTTTCGTTACGGTATTTCTTGATTCCGTCGCCTTGCTCAAAGCCCGCGATAAAAGCTATGCAATAGCTTACAAAAACTTAACCTACTGACACACTTTCGTAGATTTATCAACAAATTCTAGCTTGAAATTGGCAACAAAACAATTGGTAGAGTGTAAAGCCACAAAAGGTTTGAAATACATAATATAAGCAAGACATGCCTGAAAATACTATATTATACAATATTTTGTTATGCTAGAAACGCATTGATTCCTAAAGTGAGTCGTGCGTCCACCTTGGGGCGTGAACCAGCATGAAGAAAATTTATTAAAAGACAATAGCATATTTTTTGGAAGTCCGTCAAAAATGAGTTTCGCCACCAAAAAAGTTTGTGAACCGCTGCTCTAAAAGTAGGCTACCTACTACTCTTTCAAGAGTTTTAAAAACACTAATGTAAATAGTAAACTTTTAAACTTACTTCAAACACTAAAGCCAATCATATAAAAACCATTGTTTTAATGAATTTCCATTCCAGTTGCAGGCAATGTGGAGCTTCACATAATCCTCCGTCAAAAGGGGTGATATTTTCATACATTTTCAATAAGGTCTGCGCTAGAGCTTAGATATGGGAGTCATAAGCTTAACGGAACATTCGGAATGAAATTTCCGATTCGGATTCGAATGATATTTTCGGATGAAACCAATAGATAGTTTTCATAATATACCTAGAAGAAATGTATAGAGAGACTTTGTTTTTGGACCACCCTTTCACTATACCCTAAAACCTAACAATGTAGACTATTTTTAGGGTTCCGTAGTCAACAAGGAACCCTTATAGTTTCGGTCTGTCCGTCCGTCTGTCCGTCTGTCTGTCTGTCCGCGGTTTTGCTCAGAGACTATAGGACCTACGAAGCTGTAATTGAACATGAATGTACATATTAATGATGCCGACAAAATGGTACATGAAATCTTAAAAAAAAAAAAAATATGGTACCTTCCCTACACATCAAGCGGGGATGATTTTTTTTTTCGCGTCCACCCCATCGTGTGGGGTGCCGTTGGATAGGTTTTTTTTTAAATATTATGAGTATTCACAGATCATTTTCGATTTAGGGATCCGTTTGTGAAATATTAAGTTTTAAAGTGGAAAAAATCGTAAGAGTCCAGTGTCCCCCCCTTCTACCAGCTAAACGGTTGCTTCTGGAAATGGGAAAAAATTCACGGGAGTAGGAAATATGCTGAATTTAAAAGGAAAACTATCACGGCTAATAAGACTTCATAAGTTATTGAGTAATAGTCGATCAACTAAAAAAAAAAAATTGTGTCAGCTCCGACGCACGACTGGAGTTTACTCCTTAAGTACGAGTATCTAACCATACGCAAAAAGAGTTTATTCAACTGAAAAAAGATTAATATCATATGAAATCAGATGTTCCGGCAATATTGTCTACACCCCTTTCTGCCATAGTTATTTCAAAATACTTTTAGTTCACTTTAGCCAGTATAATGATAAAAATTATAACTTCACAATAACAATATTAATTATTGATATTTATAACAAAAATAGCAATATAAATACATCGACACTGATAGAAACAAACAAGCCCAATAACATATAGTATATAGGTATAGTCGCCTATACAGCATACCATATGTAAGTCTTAATCATAAAGTTAATATACCTATCGGAATATAATATTATATAAAATAATTATATAATAATATAATATAATTATATAATAATATAATATAATAATATAATTATATTATATTATTATATTATTTTATAATATAATACTAGCTGTCCCGTCAAACGTCGTTTTGCCATTTAAAGTATTTCTACTTCAATATGTAGCCGATACAAAATCTTAACCCCCAAAAGATTTTTTTACAGGAAATTGGAGCCTTCTGAAGAGTATAGGCAAATCAGTAGGGATCAAGCTAATTCACCAGCTGCAGTGCCGGTCATAATCTTCGCTACTGCGCACCCCGCCTTGGTAGCGCCTAGCGCCCACTTCGGAACGGGCGTAAATCGCAATTTTTAATTTCGCCATAACTCCTAAACCAAACGTCCAATTTTAATCATTCAAAGACCAAATATTATCTTAACAAACTGTACTTAGTGATGAAATAATTTATTTTGATAAGGATTATCAGCATGAGTAAAATAAATGCGTTTAAATGTAGTCCAAAAAAATCAAGATTTTGAAATAAAAAAAAATGGTTGTTGTGCCTCACTTGACATAGCTAGGTATAGTGTGTCGCAGACATTTTTGTAGATATTTATAAGATCTACATTTACTTAGAACATTGTATGGTTCTATCTTTTATAGTTTAGGCAGCGTACGCAAAATAAGTAACTTTTCTAGATGTTTTTTTTCACCTTGTGTCAGAAAAACCCAAATATCTTACGGAACCCTACATTTTCCAAAATAAAAAGTAGCCTATATTACTCTTAAATAATGAAGCTTTCGAATGGTGAAAGAATTTTTAAAATCAGTCCAGTAGTTTTTGAGCCTATTCATTACAATTAAACAAAAAAACAAAGTTTACCTCTTTATAATATTAGTATAGATTATATTCCGATAGGTATATTACCTTTATGGTCTTAATACACTCACAGCCAAATTAGAAAGTTGCGCACTAAAGGTGCGCACCAAAAACGTGACACGATTTTTCGTTACTTGTTAGTAGGTTTTACCCCTCGGATTTTTCTCATACCGGGCGCCTTATATGTATATGAAAATCGATTCTTAAGGAGTAAACTCCAAAAATGTATTCGGCGAAGTATAAAGCAACTTTTCGTTCAAATTCGTTTGAAAGCAACTGAGATGATGTTGTTAGTAGTGTTAAACACGTTATAAATGTACATTCATTGACCATACACAAATTTTAAAAAACTAGCGGTACTACGGAACCCTATATTGCGCGTAGCTCGACATGCACTTGGCCGGTTTTATTTCTTGTAATTGAACGTATGTTCCAGGGCTTTACAGGTTTTTTTTTTAAATAATATCTATGGACGCTTCACACCACGTCAGTCTGGCCCCGTGCTAAGTACCTGAAGGACTTGTGTTACAGGTACCAGACAACGGAAATACATTTAATACTTTTATACTATACATATATTTAAGATTTTTATTATATCATACACATATTTAATACACATCCATGACCCAGGAACATTGAAAAACTTTTTGTTCCGTCGGCGGGATTCGAACCCGCGATCCCCGGCTTGAATTGCCACACGCTCTAACCAGGTCGTCAAGGTTGTTGCCCGGATCGGCAATTTGTATGGGTATGAAGACGGCATTTTTTTGAGTTCCCAGCATTATTCTCATAGGAAAAGTTGTTCATTTTGACGGGCTTATTTAATGGTTTTAAGGATAACGGTGTTAAACCTAACACCCTGTATATTCTGCTATATATAGCTTGGAACATAGCATGGTCCAAACCACTTGACTGGACTAGCCGCATAAAAGTATTATTTAGATTTAACCTATCAAGCCCCATAAGAGCATCGCGACAACAATAGAATAACAATAGATTTCCAAGAATCCGCGATCGAAGGATTAATATTATGAAGATTTACTTTCGGAGCCGTTGTCCGTGTTATTTGGATCTGTCTCTTGTGTAGGGAACACACACTGAGTTAAAAGCCCCAAAAAAAATTAAAATTAACAAAAAATATAAGGAAGATCCGTAACAAGCCTAGTGTTTGGACCATAGCAATGGGAAAGAGTTAGTCAATCATTTTTATTGCAGGCAATTATGCTAGCCGCTAATTTAACAGTACGGTAGTTACTAGTTTTAGATCTATATTAATGTTCTTGTAACTGGGATAATTATATTTCATAGTACGTAGTTAGAGGATAGTAAACATTATTAATAACTGTAAATAACACATCCTAGTTGGCAAGGCGATTATTCAGGTGCCATGTTTATTATTAAATTAATTGAGGAAGCTACTACCGTTTCTTTGTCGCTAACATTTGTAGAAAAGCAATGGGGCACAGAAGTGCCACGGCCGAGACAAGCAAAGTGACGTGAAGAATATTCAGGTGTTGTTTACTGTTTGTTACCCACGACTACTCATAAGACGCGCGTACCAAGTAATAAATAAAATCCCACAAAAACCGTGCATTTTACCGTAGTCAAAGAAGCCTGTTCATTATCTTTTATTTTTCCCCGTGGTCTACTTTATCTGTACTGAGTTTCGTCAAAAACGGTGAGTCAGTGTCCAAGAGAAATAGGGATACACAAAACTGGGGATTTTTATAAAATATGGATTAACCATTTCTTACGTTTTTAATTTTGATACATCCAATATTGGGCTGATTAGATTAGGTTAGTTAGTTACTTAATGTTTTAGGGTGAAGCCAAACGAGCGTAATTTGTGAGTTGTGAGTCGCAGAATTTCTGCCGCGTAAATATATTTTCAATTTTCATACAAATCACGACTCACAAAATTACGCTCGTGTGAATCAAACAGGACTTTTGTATGAAACTGAATGATTAAAGTAATACAAGTCAACTTACGACACGCGAAGGCTGCCACTGATGTACTCTGTCAGAAGTTCATCCGGGAGGCGCTCGATATTGCTTTAATCCAAGAACCGTGGGTCAACGGGAACACGGTGATGGGCCTAGGACTGGCAGGTAACGTACTTTATTTTCAGCATGGCCAGAGGCCCAGATCCTGCATCCTCTTCAGCAAGAGGATGAAATTTTTGTGTGTCTCTTGCTTGTGTACAGATGACACAGTAGCTGCGTATATTGAGGAGCCCGGCGGGACTGCAGGCAGACTGATGGTTTGCTCCGCTTATCTACCTGGAGACACTCAGGACCCCACAACGCAGCTATCACCGGTAATAGACTACGTCGGGAATCAGCGCATCCAACTTATCCTGGGAAGTGATTGCAACTCACATCATACAAGTTGGAGTAGCACCGGCGTGAACTCCAGAGGTGAGAAACTATTTGACTTCTTACTTACTAATAACCTCCACACTTTGAATCAGGGTACTAAACCAACGTTTATTAACCCACTGAGACAGGAGGTCCTTGACATAACAGTATGTACAGGCCCTATACGACATCGCGCCTGTAACTGGCATGTATCGGACGATAACTCACTGTCCGATCATTGTTACATTATGTTAGATATACATGACAGTATGCCTGGGAAAGAAGTAACTTATAGGAATCCAAAGGCCACAAACTGGAGTGTATTCAGAGAGGAATTGCAGATAAACCTCGCAGCTGTCAACAAAGCTGTCAAGACCGTAGAACAACTGGAACTAACGGTGGGAGAGCTGGAGCATAGCTTGAATGATGCTTACCTCAGAAGCTGTCCTGTTAAGAAAACGTCAAGTAAACGCAACGTACCTTGGTGGAACGGTACTCTGGCGCAACTCAGGAAAGAGACCTGAGCTCTGTTTAACAGAGCCAAAAGAGACGGGAACTGGGACGCATACAGAACCGCCCTGACGACGTTTAATAGGGAGCTAAGGAAGGCCAAAAGACGCTCCTTGGGCAAGGTTCTGTGAGGAAGTGAATAACACCTCGCAAACCTCCAGACTTTATAAAGTCATATCTAAGGCCCCTAGCTCTCATCCCAGCACTCTGAAGAGGCCAGATGGTACTTATACTAAAACGGCGGAAGAAACGCTAAGATTACTAGCCGAAGTCCACTTCCCCAACAGTATCCATCTCGAAAATCACGAAGCCTTCTCTCATACGATTGTTAAAACGAGACCATCAGTTGACGATTGGAGAAGAGCTTCCGTGATCTTTAAGCCTGACCGAGTCACATGGGCAATTGACAGTTTCAAGCCTTACAAGACCGGCGGCGAGGATAATATATTTCCGGCCCTCCTACAGCAGGGCAAGGATATTATCCTTCTCTGCTACTGAAAATATTCAGAGCAAGTTTCGCGTGGGGCTACATCCCACTGGCATGGACAAAGGTAAGGGTGTCATACATACCCAAGAGTGGGGACAGGGACAAAGCTCTACCAAAGTCATACAGACCAATTAGCCTCACCTCTTTCATGCTTAAAACAATGGAGAAGGTGGTCAACCTACACATAAGGGACACCTATCTCACTAAAATGCCGCTGCATGAAAGGCAACATGCCTACCAAAAAGGCAAATCTACCGAGACGGCCCTAATGGACTTGGTAGATCGGATTGATAGAGCAATTGAAGATAAAGAGATTGCGTTGTGTGTCTTCCTTGATATTGAAGGCGCATTCGACAACACTTCAACCAGCTCTATCACAAATGGCCTGGCTTCAAAGAATATAGATCCAACTACTAGGAAATGGATCAAAGCCACGCTCGACAACAGGGTAGCCTCATCGACTATCATGGACCTGACACTCAAAATCAGGCTGACACAAGGTTGCCCACAAGGAGGTGTGCTGTCACCCCTGGAATGGTCTCTGGTAGTGGATGAACTACTAAGGGAACTGAATCTCTTAGGTTACTACGCTCAAGGGTACGCTGACGACCTGGCGATCATGGTGGTGGGAAAATGCGCATCGGTGGTCGCTGGGTTGATGCAGTCAGCACTAAGAGTCGTCGAGGATTGGTGCCAAAGGGTCAAGCTAACAGTAAACGCTGATAAGACGGTCTTGATATCTTTCACCAAAAAGAGGAAGTTGGAGGGACTAAGACCCCCAACACTCTTCGGGAAAACTATTAAGTTTGCGGGTGATGTCAAATATCTAGGGGTAATCCTAGACAAAGGACTCACTTGGAATAAGCACATCGAGTACATTGCGAAAAAGGCTAGATGTGCTCTGGGTTCCTGTTGGAAGCTTGTCAGCTCTAAATGGGGTATTCGGCCGAAGGCAATGCTATGGCTGTATACAGCCGTAGTGAGACCGATTACCACATATGGCTGCGTAATGTGGCATAAAAAGGCTGAACAAGTAAACTGTAATAAAAGTCTAAACAGCGTACAGAGACTGGCATGTCTAATAATCACGGGTGCACTCTCGTCAACACCCACCGCTTCCCTCGAGGCCCTGATCAACTTAACTCCGCTTCCTCTGCTTGTTCAGATGGAGGCCAAAAAGGTGGCTCTCAGGGCCAGGACGGCGGGTAGGACGAACTGGGCCTCCACCCCATTTCGACAGCTGGAACAGTCTCTCAGTGAATCACCTGTCATGGCCATGCCATCGGATGCCATGATCAAGGTGCATAGCTTTTCGAAGCAATACCAGGTTTTTATACCTTCCAGGGAGGACTGGGAAAGAAAAATCCCAATCGATGTCCGCCCTAGCGACATAGTTTGGTTCAAGACAACCGTGCGGGAGCCGGATTCTACGGAGGCAGGCCACCGAAAGGCAAATACGCCTGTTTGGGGGAGTTTGCGACCGTGTTTCAGGCTGAAGTCTTCGCTATCCTCGGTTGTTCAGTAGAAAGCCTGGAGATGGCCCTAGTTAATAAAAACGTGTTTATCTTCTCCGATAGTCAAGCTGCACTTAAAGCACTGACTGCCGCAGAAGTCTCGTCCAAATTAGTTCTGGAATGCATTGAGACGTTAAACATGCTGGGAAGGAACAACAACATCCGCCTAGTATGGGTCCCGGGCCACAGTAACGTCCCCGGCAATGAAACCGCTGACGAACTGGCTAGGCTTGGGGCCGAGAGTCTCATATATGGCCCAGAACCTAGTGTAGGAAACGAACCGATTCTTTGTATGGGGACCCCGGAATAATTCCTCAGTCGATGAAACTTTGCTGGGTTAAAGAATAGTATGAGCCAATACTATCATATAAAAATCCAAAAAAAAAGAACACTAGGAAGTCAGTTATTTATACCTAAAAGTACAAATCTGTGTGTATATCGAACGCCATAATTTCTCAGTCTAAATTTATTTTACCAAATGAGTTATTTATACAAGTATGTGATACTTTATAAAAATCCAAAACCTTTTTCAAATATGAGTATTGATTTTGTATGATAATTCTTTTTTCTGACCACATTTTCACAGCAAAATTTCTCAGTATTATTTTTTTTCGCATATGACTTAAGAATGTCATTTGGCATCACGAGTAAGAAAATCCAAAAAAAAAACCATGCCAATAAGAAAATATTAAAAATCTATAAAAAACTTAATAATCAAAATTTCTCAGCATTATTTCTTTTCAAAATTATGTTAAGTAGTCAAATATACACACAAATACAAAATATCCAAAAGAAATACCATCCAGAACACCGAAATTTTAGAAGCGAAGCTATGTATCTATCACGTGTTTACGCAATAATGTACCGTCTTGCTTTGCTAGTTGGGTCCAGATTAGCGTCCTCGTGCATATAGTACGACCTTGACCGCGTGACCCGTACGGTCTAGGGGTCGCGAGTCGGTGTGTGATTCTTTACATTTTACATAATATTTTATTGCATTTTTAGGGTTCCGTACCCAAAGGGTAAAAACGGAACCCTATTACTAAGACTTCTATGTCTGTCCGTCTGTCTGTCTCCAGGGCCCAGGATGTATCTCAAGAACCGCTATAACTAGACTTCTGAAATTTTCACAGATTATTCATTATGTATTTCTCTTGCCGCGGCCGCCATAACAAAAATACCGAAAACGAAATAAAAATAATTAAGTAATAAAAATAAAATATTAATATATTAATTATACAATTATATTAAATTGTTATATTATGTGTACTTTAATAATTAATCATAATACTAAAATAATAATAAACGGCCAAGTGCGAGTCGGACAAGCGCACGAAGGGTTCCGTACCGATAAAGAGCAAAAATAGGCAAAAAATTGTGTTTTTTGTATGGGAGCCCCCCTCAATTTTTTATTTTATTTTAATAGTATTATTAATTATTAAAGAACACATACAATCAAGGATTTTGTGAAAATTTCAAGTGTCTAATAGTTACCATTATTGAAATCGAGCAAACAAGGCCAAAAAATCACGTTTTTTGTATGGGAGCGCCCCTTATTTATTAATTTTATTTTGTTTTTAGTATTTGTTGTTGTAGCGGCAACAGAAATACACAATCTGTGAAAATGGGGTGAACGCGCAAACTTGTGTCTTAGCGTGGTTGAATTGGAATAAGTAACGTCTACCCCATTCAAAGACTTTCTCCTGTGAATTCTCTATTTTAGACACAAGTTTGTTTCGACTGTCAATGACATTTAGAAAAATATCGGGGGAGCCGGTATATAGGGCATCACCTGTACTATCATCTGCATAATATGCCGTTGGTCTGTTCAAAGGCCTTTGCAATGTCCAAACTAACAACCAGTGCCTCTCCCTTCGACTCAATCGCCTGAGTCCAACGTAAAGAGTTAGGTACCTAACTCATCGTTGAGCCAAGGAGATCACCAGCCGAGCGACCCTTTCGGACCCGTGCTGTGTCCCTGGCTGCCCAAGTATCGAAAGAGCTGGCTATTGATAATGGATTCCATAATCTTCGAGACGTCGAAGGTTATAGCGATTGGTGTGTAGTAGGAAGGATTTGAGCGGTCACCGGTCACCTATTTTGCCGATCGGGTACACCAAGGCTGTTTTTGGAAGAAGTCTTCCAAAAAGCCAGTACAATGCCAGAAGAGTAGGAGAGCCGAAAAAGACGCGTTAAGACCGGAGCCAACTCTGGAGCACACTTTTCTAACACAATAGGAGGGATTCCGTCAGGCCAACTCTGCTTTTGGATATCAATTGGGAACGCAGGACTGAGCGCTGATGAAACTCCAACATGATGCTCGTGCATCGTGGTATGGTCCGCTGTTTCTATCCCCCGTCATCTAGGGTCGAGCTTGACGCAAAGAGCTTGCCCAGAAGATCGGTTTTGCATTTGCGTCGTGGGTCAGCGACCCATTTTTTACTTGTATGGATGGTAGGGATGGCTTGCAGAAATTCCCTTCAATAGCTTTGGGGCCAGAGACCCAAGGGTTGGTTCCCGAAGGGAGTCTCGAGTCTCTCACAGACAGAGACATCTCTCTCTCTCTCTTGAAGGACCTAGAGGCATGGTTGTGCTCCATTTTATATTATGTGTGTGTCCACGCATAGACGCGAAGGAGCTCAATATTTATTAACAACAAACAACAATTATAGCTTAACGATATTTTTTATTGAACCATCAACAAAAAAAATATCAGCAAATTTACATTTTATATCATGCACTAATAAAGTCATATTACATAAAAAATGAGTCGATCTTGTTAACAGAAAATATACGGGCTTTTATCTTTACAAACATGTAAAAGCAACAAAATATGATGTATACAAGAATAAGTGTGTAGATGTCCAGAGCAATGCTGAGGGAAAAATATATGTGGACACATACATGCAACATTTCACTATGTCTTTTAGTCACATTTTTATTGATTTTTTTATAAAAAGTGACATTTGTGGCTTATGTCACTTTTTATAAAAAAATCAATAAAAGTGGGCTTCTGTGTGAAATAAAGTATTTTAAATATATTTCGCGGGAATGGTATTGCAAAATAAATAGATGTGCATATAAATTTATGTAGTAAAAGTATGAAATTAGCTAATCAATGTCGATTGTTTCTTTGTATGGGAAACGAACCACCTTAAGCTTCATTTAAGAATAAACGTGTTCAGTTCCATTCAAAATAAACGTGCATTGATACACACAAACACGTTTTCTCAAATCGACGCTAACAATCAACTAAAAGGCGTTAAGAACGGTGTATATTATGGAGCGCCGGCGAAGGTATCATACAGGGGCGGGAGGGAGATGAAATGGCGTTACTTATCTCTGTACTCAAAACTTAACTATATTCATTGGTTGTAAGTATAGGCTTAAGAATAAAATTATGTGTTTGAAATGTAATAACTTTCTCATATCTATGAAATTAGTATGAAATAAATTATCGTATCTATAAAAGTACACAACATATCCCGCAGCGAAATTGTCGTATCTTTGTGAATGTTGTATTTTAGGCTAAAATCAAACTAGAGAGCTAAAAAACCAATGTCGTATCATTTATTAATTTCTCACGCATGGCAGTATCTATCTTTTATCCAAAAACTGCAGTTTTTCGTCTAGTTACGACAGTTTTTTTTAAGGTCTGTGCTAAAAGGTGGTCAAAATCCAAGGTCGTATCTGTACAAGAAATTATCGTAGAAAGACGAGATGATGGGCGTTTTCACACTGCGACTATAACGACACGACACGATACCACAGAATAGATAAGGGCCACCGCACATATACAATTTCAAGTTGGCCGACTATCGTACAAACTAAATTGCGTAGTGTCACAATTTAATTGGACAACTTCATCGTGTACGCTGCCAGCCGCAGACTTTTAGATTTGGTAACGGTGTTGCTAGCCTAGCGACGTGCGTGTTAAAATGCGTAAAAAGCACGCTTTTACTGTGGCACTAATAAAACGAAGGCGAAAAGAAAGGAGAATATTTTGGGTGCATTCAATACTACAAAAGTGACACTACGCAATTTAGTTTGTACGATAGTCGGCCAACTTGAAATTGTATAATATGTGCGGTGGCCCTCTATTCTGTGGTATCGTGTCGTGTCGTTATCGTGCAGTGTGCAAACGCCCATTACATAGACCATTCGACGCAGTTTTTTTTTATACAAGAATCAATTAAAAAGTGATTTTGCCCAAAATCCAAGTTACGACAGTCCATACGCAGCATGATTTTTGTTGGACCCACAGCTGTTTTCAAATTAACATAACGAAACAAATTTTAAAAAATGGAAGTTTTATACAGTACGAGGAGTCATAGTGAGTGGTGACGTTATATCGACAATTCCAGGAGTCAAGCATTCACAAACCCAGCAGCGCCGAAACTTTTCGCATAGAAAAGTTTGTCGGACTCATCGCAAACAAGGCACTCACAAATAAAAAAATAGGTCCTTGTAGTAGTCCCCTACTTCGTGCGCGAGTCAGACTCGTACTAGGCCGATTTTTCTTTTCTTTGTAGTGCGTTACGTAGACAACAGAAAACTAATAGAGATAGAATATATTTTATCTTCGATTAAAATTAAAAAAGCGCTAGAGTTTAACGTGCCGCTGCATAATATTATACATAATATAACGCTTGTAGCGGTATAGTAGCCTGGTTGACGCACGAATGAACCGAGCGGGGTCAGGGGTGGCGGGCGGCGCGGCGAGCGGCCTGTACCTCCCGCCCGCGCCCCGCGCATACACCGCGCAGCGCCCGATTGCTATATTCAAATCTGTCTATGTAAAATGTTTTTAGTTTTTAATACGCTTGATGATTTTTTTGGATATTTTTCTAGTTGAAAAGAAAGTTGAGAGTGTACTTAAATCAATAAATAAAACAGATAGAGAAATTTTGCCCTGCTCGTAAAAAGGCAATTTTTAAAAATAGTATAAATACATGGTTTAAGTTTTGGATTTTTATTTTGTGGCTATAAAACTTCAATATAATGTCATTCCCGTAAAATAGTTCGACAGAGCAATTTTGGCGTCCAAGTCACGCCAAAAAAACATATTTTATTAAAATTTGGTGTTTCGGCTGGGATAATTTTTTGGATATTTCATACATTGTTTCTATACGTTCCATGAATATGTCCAGTGAAAAAAGATTCGACGGAGCATTTTTGCTAATAAAGATATTAATTAATTACGAATTTAGGTAAAAATACCTAACTTCTATTATTATTTTTTTTATATTTATACAAAACTTTTAATTCATGATACTTTACCATGCTATAAAGTTTTTTCTGACTGAGGAATTACTCCGAGGTTCACTTGGTTCGTTTCCTACACTAACCAGTCTGTGGTATAACTCCCAGTACCACAAAGCAAGTGCTCAAGGAATGGGGTCACAGACTATGCAGGAAGCAATAGGCTGGGACCCCTGGCCTTGAACACTCCAAGGCACTAATTCCTGGCTTCAACAAGAAAATATCAGAATTAGTGCTCACCTTGGGTAGGAACCAATTAAGAATCCTTACCAGAAGCCTAACTGGGCACTGCAAGCTCAACAAACACCTAAACAGAATGGGTATTTGTAGCATAACGACTTGCAGATTCTGTGAGGAGGAGGATGAAACGCCTATTCACCTTCTCCTCGACTGTCCTGCTCTACTACAGAGCAGGAACAGGCACCTTGGTCGCCACGAATACTCATCCACAGGGGAAATTCGTGGCACCAACCCCAACCATATCGTTCAATTTATGAGCAGTATTGGGTTGGGGATGATTCTCTAGTGCGAAGGAGTCACAATAGATCCTCATGGGTCGCAGTGACGCCAGGGCTATAGCGACCAGCCTTCTTTAAAAAAAATGAAACTGAATGCAGCAGAATTCTGTGACTCAAAACTCACAAATTACGCTCCTTTAGCTTCGCCCTTACTTGTTTGACTACTTATACGAAAATACTACCTTGTTGGGATCCAGATCAAACCTTGTCTTATATTGGATTATGATTGAACTACTCAAATAATGATAAAAATTGTGAAATGTGGGGTCCAGAATTTCCACATTTTCAGCGGCCAGAACTTTTCACCAAACATTAGGTGTTACGCAATGCATTCCATCCTCTCTAGCGGCGACCACAAACAATGGACGTTAATCGATAACACGCGAAATGAATTACGCAGACCAATATCATCATCAGCTATCGCAGGGGTTCCCAAACTTATTTTGTCTACTTCCTACTTTGAGAACAAATTATGTTCTAGCGCCCCCCGTTGTTTCAATTTAAAATGCATCCAGATGTAATGAAATTACAAACCACCCTCAAGCCTCTATACAACAATCCCATTTTTTCTGGGTCCCACACCAAACCCTTTAGACCTGCAGCGCACACAGGGGGGCGTTATCGCCCACTTTGGGAAAGACTGAGCTATCGCATCACTATTCACTACTGACCAATGTCCTGAACTGTTACAAAACTAGTCTATTTGCTTTATTCGCATTCAAATGTAAAGAAGTACACGCACAGGCAATCACAGTGAACCACGAGTTCTTGTTGTGTGATGTGTGTCTGTTGAGTGTTGTCTTAAGGGTGGGTTGCACCAACTTACTATAACTGTAACTTTAACTACAACTTTAACTATAAATACAGTGCAAAATGTCAAATCTTTGGTTACCGTTAAATATGGCGTCCGACGCCATATTTAACCATAATCGCTCATACTTATATCTAAATTTTTTCGTGAAAATTTACTATGTTTCACTGTGTTATATTTTTCCTGTCGATTTTTACGGATAATTCAATTTTTATACTCTCAATCCCATTACCTATAGCTTTAATAAAAAAATAAACGCAACAGACATATTCTGTCAATTTCTGTGGTCAAAGTTAAGGTTAAAGCTAAGTTAGCCTTAACTATAACCATAACTTTAACCACGCCTCTGGTGCAACACAGCCTTAATGTAGGTATTGTCTTCTTAAATGTCCGATTTCGCTAACAGCAACCCAACGTAACGGTCCCTAGGACTCTAGCGGATAATAAGTTTTACTTAAGTTTCTACCTATTTATGTCACCACCACTAACCAAGTCCTTTGGTATTGTGAAAACTATTTGTCACCGATGGACTAAACTGGCTCCAGACTCACCGGGTACTTACGCTAACAGCCGTTCCCCAATATTTGATCTATCTCTGGTTTTGCCCTACTACAGATAGGAATAGTTATCTATTTTATGTCAATTCAATGTTAGCTGCGATCGGTCGTATGTCAAACCAGAGATAGATTGAATATTGGGAACGGCCGTAAGAGACACGACCACAAAAGAATACCAGAAAACTTAGCAAATTCTCCTTAACCTGTCCCAGGTTAAGGAGAATTTGGTAAAAATTTACACTCAGAATCAATTTACTTCACAGATTCATGCTTGCTCCGTTAAAATTTATAGTTTATCGACAATTTACATTATATAGGAAGGTGAACTGACGTAGTGTGAACTGAACCTAATATTAAATTAAAACCTAGACCTAAAAACTTAATATAATACCAGCTAAGCTAACCCAGTTGTAGTGTGACGCAATATAATTATCGTTTAATTATTCAGTCCCAAATAACAATTGAACACAATTTCACTTCCAAACTAGAATTGTTTTAATTATTAAAATTTCGCAATACCCCCTCGGCTACCGTTTCGTTAGGCGTTTTCGCGTTATATAAAAATTTATCAAAATGGTTGCGAGTTACCGTAACCGTTGTTCGCAGTTCAAGACAGTTAAATTGTTAGGATAAAATCTTTGCCTCTATTAACATTCAAAGTATTTTTATCTTGCTTAAACTAAGCAACTGGAACCGTATTTGTTTGATTTTATAATCCACTTGACAGATAATGAAAGAGAAAGCGTGGAGCATGAGTCTACGGCATGAGCCTATAAGATCCTCCTCCGAATTTTGTTAAAATTCTATATTTCCTCACAATATACGTATTTTATAAATTTAACTTGGCACCCGCTTACAGAGAGTTTCCTAATAGAGCGAGAAGCCAAATTACCTTCTGCGTTCTATAGCCACATTTGCGTAGTACACGCAAAAATTAGCTCGGCACCTGCTGCCATAGAGAATCCTTTTTGTAAATGAGCAAACGGGTCACCTGATGGAAAGCAACTACCGTCGCCCATGGACACTCGCAACATTAGAAGAGCTGCAGGTTCGTTGCCGGCCTACCTTCAAAACAGGATGTAACTATCATACCAGAATCTGATGGCAAATATTTGACAGCAGATTTTCAAAAAATATCCTTGATCATTTTCGTTGATTTTGATCGTTTCACACACAGAATCAGCATAAATAAAAATTAAAAAGGATCAAATTCCAATTACCGCGGTATTTAAGAGTCAATTTACTTTCTCACTTTTTGCCATCAGATTCTGGTAGACCTATACATCTTTATTGTATTTGTATCTAACTCCTACATCTTATCTGTTAAATATAAAACATATCATACTCACGTTCTCGTGTTTGAAGAAGCACAGCATCTTGAGCTCGCGGAAGACGCGCTTGGAGGAGACCAGCGACTGGAACACGTTGGGCAGTTTCTTGAGAGCCACGCGCCGCCCGTCGCGCGGGTCCGTCACTGCCCTGCAACGGAAAATGGCCTTGATTAGTTGATGAGGAAGTACGAAATTGCTTTGCGAGGAGAGGATTAAGAGCATATATAGCAGCGAAATGCTTTGACAAAACCTTTTAGAACGCGGCCGCGGTCGCGCCAAGTATACGGTACAGCGTATACTTGGATCTTTGCGCTCTATCAAGTTTAAATGTATATTGTCAGCAATCGATTGCGCTGATGATGATGAATTCGTGGCTTATAATTATATTAATATATTAATAATAGATGACGCCCGCAACTCCGTTGCGCCAAAATTCGTTTATCGCGCGGGAACCGTAAATTTTTCCGGGATAAAAAGTATCCTATGGCCTTTCCCGGGACTCAAAGTATACCCATACCAAATTTCAGCAAAATCGGTTCAGCGATTTAGACGTGAAGAGGTAACAGACAGACAGACACACTTTCGCATTTATAATATTAGTATGGAAGTATGGATTAGTATGGATAGCTGTTTGTAAAACTAGATCAAGCCACGGATAGACACAACAAACACATTCATAAGGCCTTTAGTTTTACAGTCAAGTGATGAATTATTGTCTGTTACACATAATAAAGTGATACATAATATACATTTTTACTACACTTTTTGTACTATTTTACAAGTTATAGGTAGTCCTTGCAAGTTGCACCTCCATATTATAACGAAACGGACGTAAAATGTTGTCCCTTACTTCAAAGACAACGCAAGCATTTTTCTAAGCGACATTTTAGGTGTTCGTTGGAAAGCAAATAATTTAATTATTTTTTAACAAAACCCAGCATCTGTTACAAACATAAAAGTGAAATGAAACAATCTCTGTAGCGTTTAGTATTTCACAGAACTCTCTCGTTAAATAATAAACCATTTCCATTTTTATAACTGTCGTAAGGACAGACCTATTCGACTTGTAAAATGTATCCAACGTAAGTGCCCCAGCCCCGATATCTCTAGCCACCGCACTCGCGTATGACAAATCACTACTTCGACATTTCCGACCGACTTTTTGTTAGCTTTGGGCGCAGCGCAGACGACAGGCTATCCGTGACGCACTTTTTAGTCTGTGGGAAATAGAACCTATGCAATTATATGCAGTAACGCACACGACGTCTATTTCCACAGACAAAAAATGCGTCACGGATAGTCTGTTGTCTGCACTGCGCCTTGAGCTTATAGCAACGAAAAGAAGTATTGTGATATTTGAAATCCCAGAAAAGGATTTAGGATAGTTTTAATCACGAAAAAATTTACAGTTCCATTACGATAAAGATACACAATTACACATCTGCAAGAAACGAAGTTTCAAGCAGCATCAACTAATAATACTATAAATACAAAAATGTATCTGCCAGGCTGTCGGATAAAATGATTCTGATAAATATAATTTTAGTCTCGGGAATGGTATTAGGATACTTTTTAGCATTATATTACAAAAAAGTTGCGGTTCTCGCGCTACAATGGCATCTCTACACAACGATGTAGCGGTCAACATCTGTGTGTTATCGCTTATCCTTACTTCGGAAACATTACCTATTTTGTTTCAATTGCGACTACGTTTAATGCTTTTCTCGTTTACGCCGGCTGTAATGACCAATAAAATTGGAGCTAATCTACAACAATTACGTGACTTTATGACATTTGTGCTTGTTCGTTAATAACGCCTGTATCATAATTGATCAAAATTTTGTAGGAAATGTAACTGTCAGTTGTATAAAATTAGAATATATTTCGCCTACATTAGAAGTAATAGAAGTAGCGCGTTATCTAGAACATTTAATAATAGAACTTCTTTGCTATCTAAAAGGGAAGAAATTCTTGTGTTTTTGATAGAAATACTATGTTTGCCTGAAGAGAAAAGAAGGCCTGTTATTTATGTCTACTCTTTGTTAGTGATCTGTCACTTATATCTGAGTGCTAATACTATTAGCTAGTGATAAATTAATTAGTACGTAGTTAACGTTATAAATCACTTATTAGACGATATAGGCTCTAAGGCTTTTATTTTATGTTACAAGTAATGCACACATTTAAATAAATTAGGTTTACTACGCGCCATAAAGCGAACCCTCCACCATAAACGTATGCTAAACTCCTGTACATAATGACAGGAAACAACATGAGGTCGACATCAATACAAGTTCAACAACTTCCATTTTGAATTCATTTAGAAACAAAAAAAAAATATATCAACCGATTTTAATGAAACATGGCACAGGCACAGACATAGATCAAGATAGATACCGCATGTGTATGTACTTCGCGTGCCATAGCGCGTTCCCGAACGACGAGCAATGCTCGTCTTTTGAAAATCTGTTCTTTAGTCTGCTATCGGAATCGGACGTCAATCGGAATTTTAAAAATGCTTAAATGTCTAAAAGTGCCGTATTGAGCTGTAGAAATTCAAATAGAAACGTTGGCCTTGATAATGGACACGTTTCTTATCATCGGTACGTCACAGTGGTAGCAAAAAAAGTGAAACGCTCGTTTTCATACAAATGGAGCGACATGCGGTTAGGGATTGCAAAAAACGGATTTCTAAAAAAATCCGAATTTTCGGATTTTTTTCATCCTCAAATCCGGATAATCCGGATAATCCAGATTTTTTGTAATTTTCTAAATATATTTGATAAACAGCTTTAAATGTGAGTTATTTTCTTATTATTTCTTTATTTAACATTCATTTACTAAGTGCATAATAAAACTTCTTAAAAAATTTACATTTTTTTTAGTTACACCCATGTGAAAATCTTTAGTAAGATTTTCACATGGGTGTAAAAAGGAAGATATTAAAATAACAGTATCTGGTACTTTCAATATTATTAAGAACTTTAAAATACCCTGATTTTTTCAACTATTTAAAACTATTTAGAACTATTGTAAATGTGAAATTTGAGTTAGAAGAAAATCCTAAGCAATATCCACTTTATCAACTCCTTCGTCATTATTGCTCTTACAGCCGTCAGCCGCACATCATCAAATTGTGCTCCAAGATCTGCAAGGATAAGGATATCGACTAATGGCCGTTCCCAATATTCAATCTATCTCTGGTTTGACATACGACCGATCGCAGCTAGAATTGAATTGACATAAAATATATGTCTCTAATGAGAGCTATTCCTATCTCTAGTAGGGCAAAACCAGAGATAGATCAAATATTGGGAACGGCCGTAAGTGGGTATCTAGGCCCAAGAAAAGATAGTGCTATGCTCCGGAGGTATTTTTTTCTTCCGAAGGCAGATCACTGTAATCCTGACGTTACGAAGATCCTTGAGGATCTATTGTGATTCCTTCGCAATTCGTATTAGAGTACCGTCCCCAACCCAGTGTTGCTCATAAATTTAAAGATGTAATTGGGATTGGTACCACAAATTTCCTCTTTAGTAAATTAGGAGAGTTTTTGCTCTGAATAAGAGCAGTAGAATCAAGTAGAAGGTGAATAGGTGTGTCACAGAATCTGCAGGTCGTAATGCTATTAACACCTATTCTGTAAAGGTGCTTGTTGAGTTTACATTGTCCAATTAGGCTTCTGGCAAGGATTCTATTTTTTTCTTACTAGCCAACTCGATTGCGAAGACTTTAGCTTAGAACACGATTATAAACTCCCCATTTGAGGCATATGAGCTGGGCTGACAAACGGTGACGCTGGAGCAAGACAAGTGAAAGATTCAGGCGGCGCCTTTGCCCAGCAGTTGGATAGTATATTTATATTTAGGCTATTGCACAGAATATTGACTTAAAATAAGTATTTAAACCTTAAATCAACATTTAGTTAAATTATAAACTTACTATTTTCCTTTATTTAATTAGACAGAACTACAAATCAGCATTCGTTACGTAAACAATTATAATTTACAATTATTTAACCTCAAATAAACAAAAACAACATATTTTATAGAATAAACACTGTATTTGATACTAAAATGTTCTAAAATAATTGTAAAAATACTTATCATCATTGCATTTATAATATCATATTTCTAGAAAACATAATAATTAATATTATAGTGAGATGAGAGCTAGGTTTTAAGATATTAAAATATGTCATTATTTCTTTTAAATAAAATGATAAAATGTAAAGAAATGTAATTACAACCACCAAATAACTACACAATGGAATGTTAGACATACACAATTCTGACTTTGTTACGTGTAGACCACCCAAAGTTGTGATAGCGCCTTTAAACAAATGTGAATTTGTATGTCGGATATTACACGATACATTTAAATTACTTTTATATTACGTAAAAGCTTCTTTTTCATAATTTTATCTACTATTCGAAAAAACCGAAAATCCGGATTTTGAAAAATAAAAATCCGGATTTTTCAAAGGCCCAAAAAATCCGGATTATCCGGATTTTTCGGATTTCGAAGTATCCCGATTGCAATCCCTACATGCGGTATCTATCTTGCTCTATATCTGTGGGCACAGATATGTAGAGTTTGGATATACTACATAGGAAAAGAGATAGAAATATCTTTATACAAACATAAAATAGAAGAAACTACACAAAAGGGTCTTAATTGTTACTGTTAAAAGCGGTTCCTCCTAGATGTGATATAGGACTCTTAATCTCAACATTTTGTCTAAAACTTGAGCTAACTGGTCTAAATTTTGCCACTTTACGTAACGACCGTGATGAAATAGGTCGTTCTTTGTACGTCCAGGAGATAACATCCGTCAAAGTCAACCCCAGACCTCCGAGTAGGGTTGTCACTTGTCACGTCGCCAAACTTCATAGCCGAAATACTATATGAAAAGGCCGGACCCTGCTATTAAGAACTTTGCATTGCAACTCTTAAGTATATTCATTATTCATAGACTTAATAACACACATATATTTGATTAGTTAGCCAAGTTAGTTCTTGAACAGGTGGCAGCTTACCACAGGTGGTAACCTACCACTACTAGGTCAACAAGGTCACTTTTTAAAACATTTTATTGAAATGTATTCGAAAATAGAACAATTTTTATGTCATTTCAATAAGAAGTAAAATCTTCTAAAGAGTTATTAAAATGTTCATGTTATTAACTTATAGACACGTCGTCACAATGACTGTGTATAACTGTATGACGTATGTCCAGCTTTACCGGACGCCTGGCAACCCTACATCTACGCCGGAGGGACCGGAACAAAAATTTCACGTCAATTCATCATAAATCCTTTTGTGCCTTTTTATCTTTGTAAGACAAAGAACTTTAACCTGCACAAGACTCGTTAAAGCTTAAACATTTAACTTTGTAAGGGTCAGGCCGAAACGGGACAGCGACGCGTCGCAGCGATACGATTTGTGTTGATTACTAGCGGCTTGTTTCAACTCATTTCCATGCAAGAGTTAAAGGAACATGGACACATGAGTGTCCACCTGGCAAAAGTAAACAAAATTTTATTGCAAATAATAATATCATGGTAAAATAAGATTTCATACTACAGAATGTCCTAGCTAGTATCGGCATTCACAAAAACTATGAATCTTACAAAAATCTAAGGTGCTAGTAATAGAATGACTGTCTACAACGGGGTAGTAGTTCATCTACCTGACAAACTAGACACAATTATTTTGCTAAACGGTTAACTTTCGGTAATAAGAACCAAGCAAACACAGAAAAATACCGTCTAGAAAAGTAACAGGAAAAAAATATTAGAACCACCTTCACGGGTATTCAATTAATGTAATTATTTTTAATTACACCTGGCGGAATCCCTACAAGAGATAATCGTGTGGGGATGCTCTAAAACTGTCTGAAACCCGCGTGTACGGTTGCCATAAACGTGTATCACTAGTCATTACTAATTACTAAAATAATTAGTAGCAACTACATATAGACACAATGTATCGCTAGCTAGGCTTCACTTCAAACATCCATACTAATATTATAAATGGTAAAGTCTGTCTGTCTGTCTGTTACCTCTACACGCCCAAACCGCTGAACCGAATTTGCTCAAATTTTGTATGGAGATACTTAGAATTTCACGAAAGGATATATGGTACTTTTTGTCCCGGAAAAATGTACAGTTCCCAAGAAATAAACGAATTTTGGCGCAACGGAGTTGCGGGCGCCATTTGTAGTAACATTTAACTGATGATAATGATGAATTTTCTAGTGAAATCGTCAACAAAGTTGCAATAATAAGAATCATTAAAATAACACTTTAATGCTCCTCAGCACTAGTTTCAAAAGCACCACTTAGTTCATATTTATTACCTACATTAGTTTTTATGTAAGAAAACTTGTTTTATATTACTTTTATTATGACCATCCCTCCCATTACTTATTCTTATCAAAACATTGTAACAACGCGCTTATTCATCTGAAATTGTCGTTTATTTTCACATGGTACTGCTTAACTGCCTATAGCTTTGTCCACACTGTGCTTTTTCTGTTCGTCAAGGGCGTTATAGCGCAGTCAACAGCGAACGTGGGGCATGCCCGCGACGCATGTCATGCATGCATGTACGGTCAGAACCGTATCCAAAAAACAAAAATGACAATGTTGGCGTTGCGTTCGTTGACGCATTCAATTATTGAATGCGCTAAAACGAAAGTTGAATGAAAGAAGATTACGAAAATTGAAGACGAAAGCGCATAGTGTGGACATAACTTATAAGGGTCTCGCAATTCTTAGTTCTTACACCTAGAATGTGTGTTACGAGTGTAATGAATTTCGAATATTTAAAATAATTATTTAATGTTAATTTGGAGAAGTGTGATTTTATTGTTATTCAAGATTATTTATGATAAATCAAATTATTTTATATTTACATTTTATGACTAATCAATATTATTTATTGCATGACTTATTAGGAAGTCAAATTAATTTTAAGCTTACATTTTTTATATTGTTAGTAAATTATTATTGTTATGCTTTAAAATTAATGTTAAGGCTTCTATAATTATATTTTTATTTGTAATGAATTATTTAACTAAGGAGAATACCAATTCATTATTCAATTAAAATTTGTGGGTGTATTTCCGGTCTGATGTAGCCGGAACTGTGTTTAATAAAATATATTTTTAAAATATTATTTCCGGTGAAAGATCAATAAATAGTCGATTCTTGATTTGGAAGGGGCATTCTTCTTAGAGCAGCCATAGAGTGAACACCACTGTAGAACTGTCACTGTGAAATATAAGTGTAGTTTTAAATAACTATAAATAGAGTATTGTGAATAGATTGGAAGTGAGAAATTAAAAGGTGATTTATTATTACTGAAGTGTTTGATTTTATCACATTTCAGAAGTGGGATAAGGGCCCAAGTTAAGTTATGTATCCTTATAATGAATTTTGAAATAAATGGCTTATTGATTTTATAATGAAAAGTTTGAAGTTTTAATAAAGAATTAGATAAAGAAATAATTTTAGCAAAATGTTAGTGAGCCAAGTGAGCTTTAGCAATTTACTAGATCTAAGGCTATGTGTGCCTACCAAGCCAAGTGTGCTTGTTGATAAAGGTTATGTGTGCCTACAAAGCCAAGTGTGCTTATTGAGTGGTTATGTATGCCAATCAAGCCAAGTGTGCTTGTTATAGAAGGTCATGTGTACCTATTGAGCCAGGTGTGCTCCAGCCTTGAGTGTATTAAGCCAAGTGTGCTCTAGTTAACGGTGATATCTAGTGAATAAAAGTTTTATGATGATTATTTAAAATTTTTTTTTTTTTTTTTTTCTCTTTTAAATTTGAGGGTATGAACTCCGACGGAGCAATGACACCGGAGGAAGAACCTCCAAGGCGTAATCAGAATCTTTTACCAAAGACCAGTAAGGCCAAGCGATCTAAGAAAAAGTCAAAAAGGCGACGCAGTCGATCGCGCAGTCTGTCATTGTCCAGTGATGAAGGTTCAACTACCAGGCGACGACGTAAAAGGGCAAGACGTAGAGAAGCTGGCAGTTGGTCCACGAAAGAGGTACTGGATCTTTTTAACTCTCTTCAAGAAAACAAAAGTAGGTCGCAAAATCTTAGCAATAACCATTATAATAATGTTATACCGGAATTCGATCCAGCTAGCAAAACTCAGAATATAGATAGCTGGATAAGAAAAGTCAATGAGTGTTCTGTCATTTACGAATGGGACGAGAAGCAAACCATACACTTTGCTTTACAAAAACTTTCTGGGTTAGCAAAGAGATGGTTTGAGGCTCTTCCAAGCGTCGTATTTAGTTGGCAAGATTGGCAAACGAAATTGAAAAGGGCATTTCCAAATGAGCAGAACTATGGTCGACTACTTGAAGAAATGTTAGCTCGAACTACTAGGAATAACGAAAATCTACGCGAATACTTTTATGATAAATTAACTTTGTTAAATAGATGTGAAATTAGAGGTAAAAAGGCCGTAGATTGTGTAATTCACGGAATATTAGACAAATCTATAAGAAGTAGTGCCCAGGCATTAACGTGTGATGAACCGGAAGACTTATTGAATTTTCTCAGTTCTCAACGTCCTGTTTTTGATAATAACACTTTGATTAACATTAGAAAACGTGGTGACAACATATTGCCAAATCATATGAATAACGTTGCGTCGTCTTCAACTGATAATTCAATTACTTGTTTTAATTGCCGCTCAAGGGGACACCCTTACTTTAGATGCCCCAAGTCTCTTATAAAATGCATGAAGTGTAATCGAGTAGGACATAATAGCGACAATTGTAAGCTGGAACCCTTGACTTTACGTAACGAATCGAAGCTGTCTGATAGTAACGTTTCGGCGGATCGAAAGACTTTAAATATTTCGACCTTGAATAAAGGTGGTGATAAATTTTATAAAAATGTCAAAGTTAACGATAGGACCTTTGTAGCTTTTATTGACTTTGGCAGCGAGTGCACTTTAATACGCGAGTCTGATGCTAAGAATCTTTGTTTACTAAAAGATTTTAAAAAATTGCCTGTGATCAAAGGATTTGGTAATTCTAACGTTTTACCTTTATTTAAAACTACCGTGGAATTAAAATTAGATGAAATTGAAGCTAATGTGGAGTTGTTGGTGGTCAATGACGAGTTCCTGCAGTCATCAATGCTGATCGGTCAAAATGTTACTGAACTTCCCTGTGTAACTGTTTTTAAAGATAATAGTAGGTTATTATTTTATAAAAGTCCTGAAATTTTTGATAATATTTCGCCAATGCATTGCCTCAAGTTGAATTTAGTTAACAAGTCTAACATTTTAAAGTCGGGTTTTGTTGAAGTCTTGTCGTCAGACCCAACGTTTAGTGGGGATGTGTATGTCGAGGGATACTGCAGTACTGAGCCTAGACGAGAATTCCAAGTGCAGCAAGGTGCTTACCATATCAATGAAGGTAAATGTTCTCTAGGAGTAACTAACTTGTCTAATAAAATCATAGAATTTCCAGAAAAATATATCTTAGCTAGAGCATTTCCTTTTGTCGAAAGGCAGATTACACACACAAATAATATAAATAGTACTAATTCTAAACTAGAGCCCCTACTGATTACTGATATTAAAGTTGGTCCTGATGTGGATAAAGAAAATTTAAATAGGCTTCACTCTCTTTTACTTAGTTATCGGGACTGTTTTGCATTTAATCTTAGTGAAATAGGCTGCATTAATACCACCGAAATGAAAATTGATTTATTAGATGACAGGCCTGTCGTATATAGACCATACAGACTATCATTTTCTGAAAGAAATCAAGTCCGTGAAATTGTTAACGAATTATTAGAGAATGATATTATTTGTGAGTCCAATTCTAATTATGCGAGTCCTATTCTCATGGTTAAGAAGAAAACTGGTGAGCAACGTCTTTGCGTGGATTATAGAGCCCTAAATAATAAAACTAGAAAATACTGTTTTCCTTTACCCATAATCGATGACCAGCTGACGAATTTAAGTGGTAATAAGTTTTTCACGTCCTTAGATTTAGCTTCTGGGTACTATCAGATACCCATGGCAGAAGAAAGTCGTCCATTAACAGCATTTGTAACGCCTGATGGGCATTATGAATTTAAAAGGATGCTTTTTGGGCTTGCAAATGCTCCAGCTGCGTTCCAACGTGTAATGAATTCTATGCTTGGTGATAAGCGTCATGATACAGCTCTAGCTTATTTGGACGACATTCTTGTGCCATCGGTTACGATAGAGGAAGGATTTGTAAAGCTAGAAGAAGTTCTGAAATTATTACGGTTAAATGGTTTAACTTTAAAATTGTCCAAGTGTTGTTTTCTTGATAGTTCGCTAGATTATTTGGGGTATGAAATTTGTGCTGACGGCATACGTCCGAATAAAAATAAAATTATAGCTGTCAAAGAATTCCCTACACCACAAAACATACATGAAATACGCCAATTTTTGGGTTTAGCAGGGTATTTTAGAAAATTTATTAAAGGATTCGGGGAAATCGCTAGGCCTTTAACTAATTTATTAAAAAAAGACAACTATTTTAAATGGACAAATGACGAAGTTGACGCTTTCAATACATTAAAAGAAAAACTAGTTGATAGACCTATCCTAGCTTTATATAACCCTAAGTTCCAAACCGAGTTACACACGGATGCAAGCTCTTTAGGCATAGGAGGAATGTTAATGCAGTGGCAACCTGGATCCGAAGCTCTTAAACCGGTAGCATATTTCAGTAGACAGACCACACCTGAAGAACGTCATTTACATTCTTATGAATTAGAAACACTCGCAATTGTTTGTTCCTTAAAAAAATTTAGAGTCTACTTATTAGGTTTAAAATTTAAGATTGTGACGGACTGTAACGCACTGAGGACCACACTAACTAAGCGCGATCTTGTTCCCCGGATAGCGAGATGGTGGCTTTTAATTAGTGAATTTAATTTTAGTATTGAATATCGACCTGGAGCACGTATGGCTCACGTAGACGCGTTAAGCCGTAATACAAAACAATCATCTGAAGTAGTTGATAATTCGGAGTTAACAGTATATAGCATTGAAACAAGTAATTGGCTTTTAACATTGCAAATGACTGACCCTGATATTGCGCGAATATTTAAGATTCTAAAACCTGAATGTAATGAAGAAAGTAAAGAAATAAAGAAACATTATGTTGTTAAGAATAATAGAGTATACAGAAGAGTAGGCGAAAAACTTTGTTTAGTTGTACCTCGCAGTGCTCGTTGGCAAATATGTGTGTCTAACCACGATGATGCAGGTCATTTGGGCGTTGCTAAAACAACTGAGAGAATTCAGTGTAATTATTGGTTCCCGAAATTAAGAAAGTTCGTTAAGAAGTATGTTAAATCTTGCATCAAATGTGCTTATAATAAAGACGATTCATTACAACGTAAGAGTGGGCAATTGTTTCCGATTGAGAAGATAAGCATTCCTTTTCATACTATCCATATAGACCATTTAGGTCCGTTTGTCAAAAGCAAAAATGGTAATGCTTATATTCTTACTATTGTCGATGGTTTTACTAAATATTTGTTTGTAAGAGGCGTTAGAGATACAAAGACTAAAAGTACGATAAAAGTCTTACTTAACATTTTTTATGACTTTGGAATACCATCTAGAATAGTATCGGATAGAGGTACTTCTTTCACTTCAACAGCTTTTAAAACTTTTTGTGAAACTCACGGGATTAAACATACTCTTAATGCCGTTGCATGTCCCAGAGCCAACGGCCAAGCCGAAAGGTATAACAAAACAATTTTAGAATCGCTAGCAAAATATACCGACGGTGAGGACGAACGGAACTGGGACATGTATTTAGGTAAAGTTCAGTGGGGAATTAATAACGCCATTAATTCTACCACCCAAAAAACTGCGACTGAAGTACTATTTGGAACCAGATTGCGAGACAGCCTAACTAACATGTTGGATATTGATAATGAATCGCGTCTATGCTTTGCAGAAGTAAGAGATGAAGCAAGTACAAATATAGAGTCCAGTCAATTAAAACAGAAAGAATCCTATGATAGAAATAGAGTACCCGCTCCAGTTTATAAGGAAGGGGACTTAATAAAAATAACTAGAACCAATTTTAACAACAAAGGTAACAGCACAAAATTAATGTCAAAATTTATAGGTCCCTTTAGGATAGAAGAAGTTTTAAGTAATGACCGATATAAAGTTGCTGAAATACCCGGCTTTAGTCAGAGAAAGAATAAGTTTGATAGTGTAGTAGCAATTGATCGAATACGACCATGGATTAATGTAAATGCCTTAGATCAAAACGATGATAAAAGAATTTCAAGTGCTAGTAGCAGCTCGTCAGATAATGAAAACAATAAAAGTGGCTGTGAACTATCACATAGTCAATCTGAGTCCAAATAATGACCGAATGTAATGAATTAAAAATAATATAAAATGTTGATCACGTTAATTATAATTAGATAATAATATTGTTAATAATATGTCATAATTTATTACATATTAATATAGAATATTATGTTCAATTATAGTAATGCAATGTTAAATTTATTTTACGTGCGTCAGGAGACAGCACGCAGTAGGACGGCCGAATGTAATGAATTTCGAATATTTAAAATAATTATTTAATGTTAATTTGGAGAAGTGTGATTTTATTGTTATTCAAGATTATTTATGATAAATCAAATTATTTTATATTTACATTTTATGACTAATCAATATTATTTATTGCATGACTTATTAGGAAGTCAAATTAATTTTAAGCTTACATTTTTTATATTGTTAGTAAATTATTATTGTTATGCTTTAAAATTAATGTTAAGGCTTCTATAATTATATTTTTATTTGTAATGAATTATTTAACTAAGGAGAATACCAATTCATTATTCAATTAAAATTTGTGGGTGTATTTCCGGTCTGATGTAGCCGGAACTGTGTTTAATAAAATATATTTTTAAAATATTATTTCCGGTGAAAGATCAATAAATAGTCGATTCTTGATTTGGAAGGGGCATTCTTCTTAGAGCAGCCATAGAGTGAACACCACTGTAGAACTGTCACTGTGAAATATAAGTGTAGTTTTAAATAACTATAAATAGAGTATTGTGAATAGATTGGAAGTGAGAAATTAAAAGGTGATTTATTATTACTGAAGTGTTTGATTTTATCACACGAGTTACGTGGTCGTACCACAGATTCTCCTACATGCTTGTAGGAGAATCTGTGGTCGTAAGATTAGACAGTGGAACATTAGTAGATTAGTAGTAGACATTATGATTTAGGTTGCTAACTAAATCATAATGTGCTCGAGTGATACAATTTACAACCCTCGTACGAGGCAACGTTCGAGGTATGAGAATCGGGGCCCCCATCTTACTATACTGTACTCGGCGAAACATGGCGGTAGCGGTCATTGACTCCCTGTCAAAAACTTGTCATTCTCTATACAAAGCCGCGATTGACAACATCTGACACTTCACTGTCAATCGTGGTTTATATAGAAAATGACAAGTTTTTGACAGAGAGTCAATGACCGCTACCGCCATGTTTCGCCGAGTACAGTATATAGACAATATAACATTGTAGCGAAAACTTATTTTAAATTGTTTACACATAATATATATCCATACTAAGATATTAACATAGGTCTATTTTCGGCGGTATTTATAGTGTGGACACAGCCAGGCAGACTTTCACAGTTATACTAGTAACTAGATGACGCCCGAAACTCCGTTGCGCCAAAATTCGTTTATCGAACGTGTTAGTGTAATATGAACGCAACCCAACATTTAGTTTATTGTAACATTTTAATGTTCAGTTTAATGCTTATGTTGGCAACTCATGTCTTTGGTCTGTGCTCCGTGTGAAATGTCAGTTGTCACTTGTCAATAGAAATTCTCTTTGTCTTTGTTCGATCTCTGTAACTTGATGTGCAGAATAAACTGTATGCATTTTTCAAGTTGTTTAATATATATTTTCACCAACCTAGAAAATATTATCATGGTAGCAGAGCGTGGTTACTGAAGAAGAAAGTGAAAATACGGAAACTTGGAAAACCGGACGGATTTATCTGCTGCACGCAAGTAAGATCGAGCCGACCATAACCACAGGTAGCCATTTTTGTGTACCGGTACCGGCGCGGCGTGTTCATAGAAGACAGGGCGCAATTACCGGCTTGGCGTGAGTTATCCCGAAAGAAAAATACACGAAGATGTCGAATATAGGTATTCCTTTTCACATTGACAGACTTGTTGGACGAGACAATTACACAAGTTGGAAGTTCGCCGTCCAAGCCTATTTCGAGCTGGAGAACTTGTGGGATTGCGTCGCCGGAACCAACACCGATAGCGCGAAAGAGATTAAGGCAAAATCTAAGCTTATCCGATCATCTACATGCACGTGCAGAACGCGACCACGTGCAAAGAAGTTTGGCAGTGCCTAGAAAAAGCGTTCGATGACAGCGGACTATATAGAAGAGTTGCCTTATTACGAGATCTCATCACGACAACGTTAGAATCGTCTCAGAGTGTAGACACATACATAAATAAAATCATGTCAACGGCCCACAAGCTTAGAAATATTCATTTTGATATCAACGAAGAATGGCTCGGGACCCTGATGTTGGCTGGCTTACCGGAGACATATAAGCCTATGATAATGGGAATAGAGAGCTCAGGAATCAAAATAAATGCCGATTCTATAAAGACAAAGCTCCTACAGGAAGTACAATGCTCAGATAACACGGCATTTTATGTTAAGAATTATGGAAATCCGAACAAAAATAAGTCTAATATGGGACCCAGATGTTTCAACTGTAATAAGCAAGGACATTTTGCGAAGGAATGTCCCACTCAAAAGAAAAAGAAGCCGCAAAATTCTGAAGATACTAAAATATCTAATAGTTTTATTGCAGCATTTTCAGCTCTTTCACAGAAAATGAATCCGGACCTTTGGTATGTGGACTCGGGCGCCTCCATGCATATGACCAACAGAAGCGATTGGATGTATGATGTGACAAGTCCTCCGATACCTGCCATAACTGTTGCCAGTAAGACACCGCTTCCTGTGGAAAATGTTAACAAGCTACCAGAGTGTGCTGATGGAGTAGAACCTTTTGACAAGCATAAAGGGTCTATTACATGCACCACCTGCCTCATGGGAAAACAGACCAGACTGCCTTTTAATAATATTGGTTCGAGAGCTACACAGCCACTGCAGCTTGTCCACTCCGATTTATGTGGACCAATGGAACAGGAGTCACTGGGAGGTATGAAATATTTTATTACCTTCATAGACGATTATACAAGGAGAGTCCATGTTTATTTCTTGAAAAATAAATATCTTGGAAGTTTTTAAAGATTATAAGAGTAGAGTGGAAAATGAACTGGAATATAAAATAAAAGTTGTTCATTCAGATAACGGAAAAGAATATTGTAACAGAGACTTTGAAAACTTCTTAAGAAGGTATGGTATAGAACATCAGACAAGCACTCCATACTCACCCCAGCAGAATGGTCTTGCAGAACGGATGAACAGGACCCTGGTAGAGAGAGCAAAGTGTATGTTGTTTGATGCAGGATTATCAAAGAAATTATGGGCGGAGGCCTTAGCAACAGCAGCCTATATCATTAATAGGTCACCGACAGTCAATACAAGGTAAAACACCTATGGAAATGTGGTCAGGTAAGAAACCCGATTTATCAAATGTAAAAATATTTGGCTCAGAGGTTATGTCACAAGTACCTAAAACAAAACGCCAAAAGTGGGACTCTAAGTCTAGAAAATTAATATTTGTTGGATATTGTGAGTCTTCGAAAGGATACAGAGTCCTAGATCCTAAAAATAATAAAATTATAAAAACTAGAGATGTCATATTCTTGGAGAATGTTGATAAATATAATAAAAATACATACGTACCTTGTGTGTCCAACAGCATTTCAGACGAGCAGCAAAATGAAGAATCCTGCGATGAAGTACCAGAGGAAGACTTGATCGATTCCTTAAGTGATGAGTACCATTCTGGTGATGATCCAACATACATACCGGAGGAATCAATTGAAGTCGAGACACCGATTCGTAATATAAATTTACGTCCACGCAGACGTGTCCAGTGCAATACAGAAAAGGAGCATGATGTAAGTTACTTTTGTCCAGTTTTTGATCTGAATGAACCTCAAACAGTAGAGGATGCCCTTTCATCTCCTCATGCAGGCCAGTGGAAGACAGCAATGCAGGAAGAGTATGACTCCATGATAAAGAATAAAACTTGGTCATTGGCTGATTTACCACCAGGTAAGAGCCCTGCCCTGCAAATGGGTATTTAAAACTAAAACTAATGGCAAAGGAGAGATTGAATGCTTCAAGGCAAGGTTAGTCATCAAAGGCTATGCACAGAGAAAGGGAAGTGACTACGATGAAGTATATGCTCCAGTAGGATATAACTCAGTCCGTTACTTGATTGCACTAGCTGCTAAGTATGATTTAGAGATGGTTCAGATGGATGCAATAAGCGCATTTCTGCAAGGTGATATTGACACGGAGATTTACATGTTGCAGCCTACACATTTTGAAGTAAATGCTCAGGGAAGCAGTGGGATGTCTTTTATACTTGGCACATGTTACACGACTTGATATTGCATATGCAGTTAGTAAATTGAGTCAGTTCTGTAACAATTCAGGATATCAACATTGGCTCGGAGTAAAGAGGGTCATGCGATACCTGCAAGGTACCAAGAACCTAAAACTGTGCTATGTCAAAGAAGAGTCTCAGGAGATAACAGGATATTGCGATGCAGACTGGGCTAGTGACCCACTAGATAGAAGGTCATGCACAGGATTTGTTTTTCTGTTTCAAAAAGGTTCTATTTCGTGGAGCTCATGTAAACAGCAGACTGTGGCTCTGGCTACAGCCGAGGCAGAATACATGGCAATGGCTTCAGCCACGCAGGAGGCTCTGTGGATCCAGCAGCTGCAGACTGATCTCGGACGTCCTAGTGAGAGTGCTCTTGTTATTTATTCTGATAACCAAACTGCTATAAGACTGGCATCAACTGACTGTTATAAACCAAAAACTAAACATATAGATATTCGTTTACATTTTCTTAGAGATAATATCGTTGATTGTAAAGTTAAATTTTTATTTGTAAATGGTTGTTATATGGTGGCAGATAATTTAACTAAAGGTACAACATATGAAAAGCATTTGTTTTGTATAAATCGAATGGGTTTGCGTTCAGCAGGGAGTGTTAGTGTAATATGAACGCAACCCAACATTTAGTTTATTGTAACATTTTAATGTTCAGTTTAATGCTTATGTTGGCAACTCATGTCTTTGGTCTGTGCTCCGTGTGAAATGTCAGTTGTCACTTGTCAATAGAAATTCTCTTTGTCTTTGTTCGATCTCTGTAACTTGATGTGCAGAATAAACTGTATGCATTTTTCAAGTTGTTTAATATATATTTTCACCAACCTAGAAAATATTATCAGAACGGGAATCGTACTTTTTCCGGTATAAAAAGTATGGTCCTTTCGGCCGGGACTAAAAGTATCTGCAAACCAAATTTTAGCAACATTAGTTCAGCGGTTTGAGCGTGAAGAGGTAACAGATAGAAACACTTTCGCACTTATAATATTAGCTAGTATGAATACTCATCAGTTATATGATTGAGAAAGAGTTTAGAGTAAAATAATGTGTATTGTGTTAGAGTTTATCCATACTTACTAATATTATAAATGCGAAAGTGTGTCTGTCTGTCTTTGATTTTTAAATTATTCTCTTCCACTTCAAGTAAACTCATAAACTGTAAAATTTTGAAGAAAATTTGCATATTTCTTTCTTTTAAATATATAGCAAAATAATAAAATATATTATTATTATTTTTATTTGTATCGTTGCTTATATTCCAAAGAAAGAAAATAAGTTGAAAAAATATATAATTTAGATTTAAAATTAATATTTTTGTATGTAGATAGATGAGCATACCTCCAAATGTGCTTGTTGTGTGCCTCGCCAGGTAAATGGCGTTCCTATTTTTCTTTGGTTTTAAATAGGAAGATTAAAATTATTTTTTAGGCTTAACAAAGCCTTCTATTTCTTAATGTGTATAACTTTTTAGCTCTTACTTTATTAAATTTTCTGAAAGTGTTGCACAACTTTTCACGGATATTTCGAAGAAAATCTGTATTTTATTTCTTTTGGTTAGGTTTTTACAGAATAAAATTGATTTTTTTTTTTCATTAATTATATTTGCTAAAACATATTTAAAGGAAAAAAAATACAAATCAGGTTAAGAACTGATATTTTTTGTATTCAGGTAAGCATTTTTCAAACATAGGTCGCAGCATGCGTCTTTAGTATGTACGTGAGATTTGTAGCACCCAATTTTTTTTCTGGCTTTAAGTAGGAAGTTTCATTATATTTCAAAGACTAGAAAAAGTCTTTCATTTGTCGATGCATTTAATGTTTTAACTCTCACTTAAATAAATTCTCAACAAATATAGAAAAATATTTTCGGTCTATTTTACATATTTTTTTAGATACGTTTAACGTTTTTAAGTACTTAAAAGTTATCATTTCTCTAAAAATTAAATACGCACAACAAGTAAGTTTAACACACTTTTCGTTACAACCCTTAAATCCACCCAAACCCTTTTATCTTGGTTACGACGAGCGTTAATCTCTAAAAACTTTGCAAAAACCTTATAGTTGTATTTAGCTTAGCAAGGCAAGCTTTCTTTTTTAAAAATTGTGTATTTGGTTAATTTTCAACGTAAACAATCGGATAAGAGTCATTAAATAACAGGAACAAGAAAAAATTTATTTTTCTGGACCGGTTTTATATTATGGTGAAATATTAATTTTAAATTAAGTAACTAAAAAATTAAAAGCACATAAAAATTTTTGGTAAACTTTGCAAGTTATAGTGTAAAAAAGAAAATGACACCTTAAAAACAAAAATCCATTCACTATTACAATTTTCGGAGGGTAAAACCTCTGGCGACTGCACTACTAATACGTTCCATACGGCACGGAGGTGTTCAAAGTGTAAAGTAGTAACAGACAGACAGACTCTTTGGCATTATTCATTGTGGTTTGTATGTCACAATCGGATGTCTCCACCATTGTCTGGTAGTGGGACAAGGCGGTTCTAATTGTATCACAAGGTTTCGCACTAGCACCGACTTTTTACTCAATGCCGATCGAAAATAAACGCCAGGTATCAGGTAGCGCTTTACCTGAATTCTGTGTTGAATTCCCGCAACTTTTAATGCCAAATAATTATTAGAGACACCGTACATTTTCTTCGATAAGAAATAGCCTATGTCCATTCTCGTGGTGTAGGTACTCAACACCCCAGCTGATCCAGTAGTTTCCAGTAGATCCAGGAATCAATCCAGTAGTTTCAGAAACTTCGGGAAATTTTGTCAACTTTTTAAAGTTTTTTAAATTTTTTGACCGAAGTAAGAAGTTTGTCTTTTTATTAGCGCTTTAATTGGCTACCATCAAAACATTAACAAATCAATAACACTGATGAGCCGATCTTTTATTATTTCTAAGGTTTTCATTAGTAGATTCTTGAAGAAACCGCTCTTAAAAACCGGGTATAAATGAGGTCTCAAGTTCCCAACCTACCTCAAAAGCGGTCCGCTATTCGATACGTGAACTCAGTGATAGCCGAGATAAGCGTACAAAAATACAACAAAAGAATGTGTCAATGCCAAACGTGATGTCACAGACGTGACACATTTCAGCTTCCATTCAATGTCACTCACAAGTCACTGATGACTGTCTGCTAATGCCTAATGATCACTAGCCCCGCGTTCCACTTGACGTTAAAAACGATCAAAACGCTCAAAATAGGAGGCATTTTGAGCGTTTTGATCGTTTTTAACATCAAGCTAGGAGGCATTTTGAGCGCTTTGATCGTTTTTAACGTCAAGTGGAACATGAAATGATACGGGATATGGGGTAAATAGTAAATTAAGTGACATTAGACTGGTTATCCATACTAAATACTAATATTATAACAGCGAGAGTGCGCCTGTTACCATTTTACACATAAAATTGTAACCGTTTTAGATTAGTAAGTTCTACAAAGTCTGAAAACAAAAACGTACGGTTACTGTGTGATAAATTGCTGAGAATTTGCGATAAGAAGTTGCGAGTAACATCTGGTGCCTACAGTCAGAACTCAGAATATAGTAATTACTGTCATTACAAATCCATTCGTGCCAAAGCCTCTACAATCTACATGGTAGAGAATAGAGATATTTTCAAAAGCAAGTACTACGAATAACCTACTATAGAAGAGTTACCGAGCCGAAATGGTTTCACAAAATGCACACCAAGACTTTTTAAGTTAGTTGGTTGTCTTGGGTCGGTCATGCAATTTTCGTTACCCTGGAGCTACATGTTTAAATGGAACCGGAGCCAAATTTTGGCGGTCAATAGTATAACACTTATTTTTCCATACTATTGTATTTCGATAAGCAAGTATACAGGGTGTAACAGAACTAAGTGATAATACTTGAGGGTGTGTACGTGTTGCTTATTTTGAGTTCACTGTGAAAGTAGCAGCGCAGAAAGACCAAGATTTTTTATGCGATTTGAATGGGCGCGCGCACGTAGTAAAATTTTCCAAAGGTAAAAAAATGTTACTATTTCAGCACTGCTACTTTCACAGCGAAGTCTACAAGGTGTAACAAAACTAAACTGTGATAATACTTTAGGGTGTGTATTGTCCTTGTAGAGAGTTCACTGTTAAAGTAGCAGCGCTGAAAGACCAAATTTTTTTTTCACTTTTGTATGGGGAAACTCGTGAATCTGGGGCGCTTGCCCATAAAAATATGAAAAAAAAAATGGTCTGTCAGCGCTGCTACTTTCACAGTGAACTATCTACAAGGAACCTAAAGTTTTATCACTTAGTTTGTTACACCCTGTATACTTATAGTACGTACGCACTGTATAGTATGCACACCATAAGGCGCAGCGCAGACGACAGGCTATCCGTGACGCACTTTTTAGTCTGTGGGAAATAGAACCTATGCAATTATATGCAGTAACACACACGATGCGCAAAAAGTCCGCATAATATAATTGCATAGGTTCTATTTCCACAGACAAAAAGTGCGTCACGGATAGTCTGTCGTCTGCGCTGCGCCTAAAGTATTATCATTTATCACTAATTTTTGTCACACCCTGTATTTAAAAATCGATTTATTATTTTTAGTTCGACATTTTCGCGTATAGTGGAGTTCCCAGAGCGTAAAAATCGCGCAAACCTCCGATTTTTGCAATAGTGGATGAAAATTGAAAAGAAAAAAAGGAATGTGTAGCTGATAACATAAATAATAAAGTTTACCTCTTGAAAAGTTGTGCTTTTGATTTTTAAATTATTCTCTTCCACTTCAAGTTAACTCATAAACTGTAAAATTTTGAAGAAAATTTGCATATTTCTTTCTTTTAAATATATAGCAAAATAATAAAATATATTATTATCGTTGCTTATATTCCAAAGTAAGAAAATAAGTTGAAAAAATATATAATTTAGATAAAAAATTAATATTTTTGTATGTAGATGAGCATACCTCCAAAATTGTGCTTGTTGTGTGCCTCGCCAGGTAAATGGCGTTCCTATTTTTCTTTGGTTTTAAAAAGGAAGTTTAAAATTATTTTTTAAGGCTTAACAAAGCCTTCTATTTCTTAACGTGTATAACTTTTTATCTCTTACTTTATTAAATTTTCTGAAAATGTAGCACAAACTTTTCACGGATATTTCGAAGAAAATCTGTATTTTATTTCTTTTGGTTAGGTTTTTACAGAATAAAATTGATTTTTTTTTTTTTCATTAATTATATTTGCTAAAACATACTTAAAGGAAAAAAATACAAATTAGGTTAAGAACTGATATTTTTTGTATTCAGGTAAGCATTTTCCAAACATAGGTCGCAGCATGCGTCTTTAGTATGTACGTGAGATTTGTAGCACCCAATTTTTTTTCTGGCTTTAAGTAGGAAGTTTAAATATATTTCAAAGACTAGAAAAAGTCTTTCATTTGTCGATGCATTTAATGTTTTAGCTCTCACTTAAATAAATTCTCGACAAATATAGAAAAATATTTTCGGTCTATTTTACACATTTTTGGAGATATTTAAACGTTTTTAAGTACTTAAAAGTTATTATTTCTCTAAAAATTAAATACGCACAACAAGTAAGTTTAACAAACTTTTCGTTACAACCCTTAAATCCACCCAAACCCTTTTATCTTGGTTACGAAGAGTGTTAATCTCTAAAAACTTTGCAAAAACCTTATAGTTGTATTTAGCTTAGCAAAGCAAACTTTTTTTTTTAATTGTGTATTTGGTTAATTTTCAACGTAAACAATCGGATAAGAATCATTAAATAACAGGAAAAAGATTTTTTTTTTCTGGACCGGTTTTATATGGTGAAATATTAATTTTTAATTAAGTGACAAAAAAATTAAAAGCACAAAAAAATTTTTGGTAAACTTTGCAAGTTATAGTGTAAAAAAGAAAATGACACCTCAAAAACAAAAATCCATTCACTATTAATTACAATTTTCGGAGGTTAAAACCTCTGGCGACTGCACTAGTAAGCAGGTGGTGAGTTCACAGTCCTTCAGTAAATGTCAAGAACAGAAATCGTAGACACATCTGCGCACAAGGTCCGTAACACCAAGGTGGCAAAGGTTTCCTTAACTTTATTATGAAACCAATTTTTTTGTTTGCTTTGCTAAACTGCTTTTGAAAGGAAATTATTATATCTGAGAGTGTTTAATTACGAATTTGCTTTGAAAACTAGCTTACTTTCATTCGTTTCGAAACCATAAGGTTAATATACCTAGCGGAATAGAGAAACAAAGGCCAGAGCAAGCGAGATGTCACTATCAGTAACACTGCGTGGTAAAAAAAAAGATGTGTGATACATGACAGCATAACTCTTTTTTTGACGTCCAGTCGGCACTTATCGGCACGTTGACAATTTAATCTCATAGAAAGATGCTTGCAAAAGTGTGTACGTACACATAATTTACACATAGGTGTAAATCAATTTCGGTTTCGTTTGACAGCTCGAGATTGTTGCTTTATTCCGCTAGGTACATAATATATTAACTTTATGTTCGAAACTCAGAATATGACAGACGCAAATTTACATTATTTTGTTTACTGTGTAGCATATTGACAAAAAATACAAATTTTTAAAAAGATATATACATAAATACAAGAAACAGCAAAGCGATCTACGCCAATGGAATAAATGTTACAAAGATCCAAAAACCCCTTGGTAGACCCATTCATTGACAACGGCTTTTGGCTCAATAGTCGACATGCCACGTCTATTCAATATGCATATTTTATGATTTTCTGCCTATTTGGTATCTGGGCTAAAAGTATCCTATGTCCTTTCCTGGGACTCAAAGCATCTACATAGCCAGCTATATCGGTTCAGCGATTTGGGCGTAACGACGTAACATTCAGATACACTTTTGCATTTATAATATTAGTATGGATTTCCTAAACCATAAGGGAGATCGCAGACGGCACACGCCATGCAGAAAGTGTGTGCGCCGCAGACTCGATCACACAAAAAGTGTGCCGTCTGCGACATACTGTAATGTAGTAATGCTGTCATACTGTACGCCAGCATATTTTTAACCGATTTCAAAAAAGAAGGTTATCATTTCACTAAACGCCCGAAAGAGCATCTTGTACAAAGGGCAGGCTATTTATATCTTCGGACCTAACTTAGCCCGAGTCTAGCTCCTCGAGCGCCCTCATTTCTCTACGTGGGGCTTCCAACAACGCCAATAAAATTTCAACCTTGTACCTCGGGTAGAGAGTTTAAAATTCCAAGTAGATTTATCACAAAACCCATATGTTATTTCATGAGCAATTTAATGGTATAAGAACACGTATAGAGTTTCTGACATAAACAACGCATGTTTTTATGTTACCTACTACGAAAATAGTCTTTCGCATTAGGGCATTTTGGTGGTCAATCATAATTTTTTTTATTAACCCTTAATTGGTCGCATGGGGTCAAATCACTTTCAAACCGAAAAAAAAATGTGCTAGAGTTCCAGGAATGCAACGACGCTTTTGGTAGTTTCCTAACTTCTATTTAGGTATCCTAATAAGTGGTAGCCGGTTAGCTAACGATGGTGCATGTGTCGCTACTCTCTTGAGCGCTGACCCCATGCGACCAAGTACGTGACTTTTTTGTCACAAGACAAGTTTCCATTTTTGTAATATTATGTTTAATTGTTAAATTATTTTTGATATAATTTAAGATAATTTATATAAATATATGAGTATGTCATTCTATTTACAACATCTATACTAATATTATAAAGCGGAAGAGTTTGTTAGTTTGTTTGTTTGAACGCGCTAATCTCAGGAACTACTGGTCTGATTTGAAAAATTCTTTCAGTGTTAGATAGCCCATTTATCGAGGAAGGCTATAGGCTATATTTTATCACGCCAAGACTAATAGGAGCGAATAAATAGAGGAAATGTGGAAAAAACGGGAAAAATTGTATGAAATGCTTATTTAGTAATAGTTTGAACGCGCTAATCTCAGAAACTACTGGTCCGATTTAAAAAATTCTTTCAGTGTTAGATAGCCCATTTATCGAGGAAGGTTAAGGCTATATTTTATCACGCTAAGACTTATAAGAGCGAAGAAATAGAGGAAAATGTGAAAAAACGGGGGAAATTATGTGAAAGGGCTTATTTGAACGCGCTAATCTCAGGAACTACTGGTCCGATTTGAAAAAATCTTTCAGTGTTAGACAGCCTATTTATTGAGGAAGGCTATAGGTTATATTTTTTCATGCTAACACTAATAGGAGCGAAGAAATAGAGGAAAGTGTGGAAAAAACGGGGGGAAATTATTTGTAAGGGCTTATTTGAACGCGCTAATCTCAGGAACTACTGATCCGATGTGAAAAAATCTTTCAGTGTTAGATAGCCCATTTATCGAGAAAGGCTATAAGCTATATATTATCACGACAAAACTTATAGAAGCGAAGAAATAGAGGAAAGTGTGGAAAAAACGGGGGAAATTATTTGAAAGGGCTCATTTGAACGCGCTTATCTCAGGAACTACTGGTCCGATTTGAAAAATTCTTTGAGTGTTAGATAGCCCATTTATCTAGAAAGGCTATAGGCTATATTTTATTACGCTAAGACTTATAGGAGCAAAGAAATAGAGGAAAATGTGGAAAAAACGAAGGAAATTATTTAAAATTGCTTATTATCTTAAGAAACTACTGGAGCAATTCTTATGTTATTTGGCACATATGAAGAATAGACCACGTGAAAGGACATACATATTATGTTTCTTTTTTTTGCGGAAAAATGTACGGTTTCTATGACATTCCTAAATTACGCGGGCGAAGCCGCGCGGAACATCTATCATACCATAAAAGTATATTGTCCCACACCATATACTTTTAATAAGTTTTATGATTTGCACGTTAACTATTCAATCGATGTACGGGAACAACTACATAATATAAACTATAGTCCACGCGGACGAAGTCGCGGGCAACAGCTAGTTTTTTTATATAATTGCTCTGTAAAAATGTCAGTATAGATCAAGATAGTAATAAACGCTGGCGGCTGGAAGGTTTCTGAAGATAAAAGAGATATTTTTCGAGTCTAGCCTCCGAACTTCAAATCTATGCACCGATTTGTGACTGGCATGAATCGGTAGACAAGATTTAATAGCACAGAGATGCCTAAAATAATCCCTGGCCACTGGATGGTGATGATGATGATGATGATGAGGGGGTGATGACCAGAAGTGCGTAACAAATCATACAAATGAGGAAAATATGTTTGTCAGTATTAGCTAAGGACCTACTTCCTTCGGTGCTGCAAAAAAAATCTGGTCATCAAAGTGAAAAATACATTTTTTAAATCTCGATCTCAATCATAGTGATATTTATGAGATTTCGAGACAGAGCAGTAGTTGATTGATTTTTTTAGTTGTATAGAGGCAAATGAAGGTTTTTGCTTATTAAGATTAATTATCATAAAGCATTCTAACAATTTGCATAATTAATACTTCGTTTTATTCATTTCTTCAACTTAATTTTCATTTTTTATTTGGGGTCAGTGGAGACCCCATGCGACTACTTTTGTGACTTTTTTGATGCGCCTAATTAAGGGTTAAATGAGAGGGCAAACGAGCAAACGGGTCACCTGATGGTAAGCAACTACTGTCGCCCATGGACACTTGCAACATTAGAAGAGCTGCAGGTGTGTTGCCGGCCTTTTAACCCTCCGTGTACGAGGTGGGGTATGACATACCCCAGCGCTAAAAAAATTGATAGCATTTTTAAACGAAAAAAGTATGCGAGTTGGTTTCCTCGATAGCTGCAAATAAGACGTTGCTGCTTTAATTCCCACCAAGTATTCAATCCTATGTCTATCACCAATTCTGTTACATGTGCTTAAAGTGCGTCTGGGTATCACATACCCCACCTAGTATAACAGCAGGTAGCTAAAAAAGGAAGTGTAACTTCTTTTGTTTTTATTATGTTTTTATATATGTTTAAATTGGTGTTTAACTTGATGAAATATTATTTTCTGGTATAAGTTTTGCTAAAAATGTCTCGGTTATCGAAAATAAAATATTTTACGAGCACTGACTGAAGAAGATGATGATTGTGACGCTGAGCTAATGAATACCGAATAAGAATCGGCTGGTAAATAAAAAAAATCAGTGATACCGGATATGACCTATACTAATTATATAGGAACACTGGGCTCATTTGCAAAAAATATAATATGTCCATATTATGTATTTTACATACTAATTTTTTGTGTGTAAACAACTGTCAATATTACGGAAACTTAAGTGACCGAAGTTATTTCATATTGTTTATTTTAAATTGATATTATAAATAGGTTAAAACTAGATGTACTATAGTCTTAGAAATTGAGAAGAATTTGATTGTAATAGGTGCCATTTGATTTTTGTACTGAAGAAAAGATTTCATAGTTTATGGTTTGAAGAAAAAGTCAAGTTTTTGAACTTTTGCTTATAAAATGTATTTTATAACGTAAAATTGAATTTATTTTACTTAAACTAATTCATTATTAGATATTTAAATATATTACTTATTATTTTACAATCACAAGGAACAATTTTTCGGATTTAACTGCATTTTATTGTTGGGGTATGTCACATCCCACCTAGTACAGCATGGTGAGATTAGTCACCTAGTACACGGAGGGTTAAGAGGGAATACGCTCTTTTCGTATCGGTCCGGAAATACTGCTGGTGACAGTTCGTTCCAGAGTTTTAAAGTGCGCGGCAGAAAGTTACGCGAAAAACGCACTGTGGAAGACTGCCACTCATCAAGGTGATGAGGATGGTATGTTTTTCGCGTGGGACGATGGCGAAAAGTTGCAGGTGGTATGATTCCGAACAATTCCTCAGAGCACTCCCCGTGAATTGAGAAACGATGCAAAATTGTAGACGAATTTTTAGTTACGCACTTGATATTTTTGAGTACCACCAGGTACCACCAGAGAAAAACAATTTTCGATGTTTTAAAATTTTTAACTTCGAATAACGAGGCTATTCTGAAACTGTATAATCTGGCCACTGCTAATGCAGTTTGAAGAGATTAATTGATTGGCTACCTAGACGACAGATGGAACTAGCCAGCACACTACATAATATTTAAATTTTAGGAACACGCAATACCAACACTTAGCTTAGTATAAGTGCTATAACTGTTATAGAACCGGAGTCCGGACACACTACATAGTCACAAAAAAGTTTGCTAAATACTGTAATAAAAATAGTTCGGTTCATCCAGATTTTACATAATATCTAACATGCCTCTTGTTTATATCGACTTAAGAATCAACATAGTATGAAGTTATGACCGTTTAGATTTTCGAACGACGACACGTATCAAAGTTCGCGAGACTCTATAATTCAGAATTATTTTACCTTTAACATGTCTCGTGACACATTCAGAGTAATTTTACTTCTAACATGTCTCTATGCTATCGACTTAAGAATCATTATGACATCACACAATATTATGTATGTGTGTTCTACATATTGTGTTGTGTGGTGTCAAAATAAACATGTTCTTATTCTTATTATTATTATTATTATAGCTATAGTTCAGACCGACGTATATCGCGTCATATCTGATGAATATGAATGCGCGTGGGAGCGCCGATCAGCTGTGTATGACGAAGCGTCACACCCGTCAAACGTCATACGCCCCTCACACGTCACACAAGACAACTTCAACTCTAATGGCTAAAGCTTAGAGTTCATTTCGCATTGATTGTAAAGTTAAACGTAGAACCGTGTGAAACGTTTTGCACTTTAATGGTTAGATAATAGAGTTGGTTTTACGAGTGTATGTATTATGTATGTAGGTTAGATACGATAACATTGGCTAGCGTTTGTCTGTGCTCTACTCTTCACTCTACAGTCTACACTTTTCAGTTATCAGTATCTTTATTGAAATAATGTTGAGCTGAAGGAAATGACAGTTTTTCTTTAACTTATACCTGGTTATACTGAAAATTCGGATATTCTGAAACATCAGGATTTTGTATCAGGATTTTGTAATTCAAGACGAGTTAGTCTGCATTTAAATTTGGTATGAAGAACTTCCCGGGCAGGAACATAGCATAGTCGCGGAAGATTGTACGGTTCCCACGCGATAAGCCGCGTACTGACCAAGCGAGCAGCCTCGCTGCCTCGCCCGAGCGTGCCGCGGCCGAGCCAAAAGTTGTCGGTTTTTGTCGATGCTAAAAGGCGCCTCGGACGTTTGCCGCGCAATAACACGTACTGACCGACCGAGCAACTGCGCGCGAGGCTGCCGCGGCGCGGCGAGGCGGCTCGCTTGGTCAGTACGCGGCTATTAACGGATATATCTGCGCGACAAAATTGCAGATAACATAATATTCTGTTAAAACAATAAATTATTATTACTCTACTGTAGACACTAAAGAATTTGTAAGTACATAACTGTAAAGATTTACGTCATAGAATTTCCTTGTAGAGACTTAAATTTATTTGCAGCCAATTAACAAATACAGTTATGCTATTATATTATAATATGTTTAATAGCCAGCGATTATCCCCAAGAATTCAATTAATCAGTCAAACTAATTGTGTGAACTGTGATTAGATCTGTGCCACAGAGAAATATCTCTCAATAATCAATATTAACTACAATAATCCATAAATATCCACACTTCCATAGTCCATACTAATATTATAAAATACTAGATGACACCCGCAACTCCGTTGCGCCAAACTCGTTGATCGCGCGGGAACCGTACATTTTTCCGGGACAAAAAGTATCCTATGTCCTTTCCCGGGACTCAAAGTATCACCATGCCAAATTTCAGCAAAATCGATTCAGCGGTTTGAGCGTGAAGAAGTAACAGACAGACAGACAGACAGACACACTTTTGCATTTATAATATTAGTATGGATAAATGCGAAAGTGTCTCTGTCTGTCTGTTCCTCTTCCTGAGAAGTAAAAGTATGAAATGGTATGGAGATACTTTGAGTCCCGGGAAATGACACAGGATACTTTTTGTCCCGGAAAAATGTACGGTTCCTGTGTAATTCGTTTATCGCGTATTCCACTTAGAAATCCACTTAGTAATCTAGTATCCAAAAAGTATTTTTAGATTCAAAATCGAAATGTTTTTCACAAGTTTAGACACGGCCTACGTAACTAGTTTCCAAACGTAGCCCTTGAATCACCGGTCAACTCTACGAGTACGCCACAAAAAGAACATTTTTCTGTACCGTACCTGTTCTTTTTCTGTCGCGTACCGGTAACTTTCATTGGCCCACTACCCTCAATTTGCCGTCCCAAATATTCTGTAAAAGCCTATAGAGTAATTAATTTTGCGTTAAAAGTAGAGCTCGCGAATAATAGCTCAGGTTTTGGTAACGATGGCTTGCTTCTTGAAATCAAACCAGTAAGGTAATATTTTTGTTATGCTTAGTTACACATTTCTTTTGCTAGAGCAATAAATATACTTAATATAACCAAAATAATGATAATTTCATAATATTTCCAATTTTTGTGTCTCGATTTGCAGATTTACAAGTTTTGTGACTTTAGATCCAGATACGTTAAAAAGTATCAATATATTAATATATAATTTAATCAAAATAAGACCTTTATAATAAAATAAATCGTAGCACGAACTAAGTTATGACAAAGGAGGCGTGCTTAGAATACAGTTCAATTTTTTAAACGTTCTCGGTTTAGATTGTGATTGATTAGATCCTGCATTACTAGATTCAGCTAGATCCAATATAGTTTTATGGTGTTACAGCGTATCAACATTTCCTGATAGCTCCACTATCAACGCAGAATGTTTACGAGCTACCTGCGAGGAGATAGACACATCGTAAATACTGTACGTGTCATATAAAACATATAAAAATATAATATTTAACTATGTTATAGGTTAGGTTATAGTACAGGATAACAGCAAAAGAAAAGTTTAATTCTATCATCTGCTCCTCTTATTATTCAAATTGGTAAGCGAGATGAAAAGTAAAATGTCTAAATTGCATTTTAAAAAGTCCTAACGTCTAAATTGTGACGCAATTCCCAAAAGACCCAAAAAATTAAGGTGGCCATCCACCTATATACCTTCTACCATCATCCATCTCAGCGACCTCGTCTTTAATATAAGTGCTGTTCCACTTACGGCATCCGTTGATCTAAAATTTCCAGAGCCTAATCTCCGCGGTTCCGCGAAAACTTCTGGAAAAAACGCGCCTCCAGATTAATAAAGGGCTTCTTATCAGAATTGCTTTCCGTCAACTCGGCTGAATATTTAGTTAGGATCCATCCAATATTTCGGAGCACTATTGTATGAAATTCCATCATCCTTGAATAGAATAAACATTGTGCGAATACTCACTAAAAGCTTTTACTAGATTGCTTTCTTCGTAATCTAATTTGGCAGGCCTGGAATTTGTTTCGCATCACGCTGAATATTTTATCATTTATTTGTTGTTTGGAGAGATTTTAGTCCTAATAACTACTTTTTACCCAATTACGGCGAAGCCAGATTTTGGGAGAGTACTTATAGGTAAGGACACTATTGATTAAGTTAGCGCTCGAGTCTCGATCAGTTGCAAATTTTTACGTTTGTAGTAGGACGCTTTAAAATACTAAAGACAAATAATGCTGAATGCATATTTATAAACGAAATTTTGCTCTCAACTGCGCTGTGAAACCGTTACTTGAGACGTCTTGTGAGGCTTGTTCTTAAATGTGACTCTTGACTCAGAATCTACACGTTTTTGCTAGCCTAGACTCAAGAGCGTATAAAGATGATTGGCGACGGGTATCGAGTAGGACTATGAAAGATGTTTATTAATACGGGCCTTACTAATACCTCTTATAACACCCTATTATCCTAGTGGTTATGTAACATCATAGTATAGTAACATAGATATATGAATACCTGTCAACTAGCCAACTACAGTAACCACGGGGTCGGATACACCTAACCTCCAATTAATATTACCAATAATGTTGACAACGACATTATTTAAAAAAAACTCTTATTATTGAAAGAAGCTAAACGCTGGAATACACCAGAGGCATGTCGGGTCAGCATGGTCAATATAGCTTTGTAAATGTACTAAAATCTTAATACTAATAATGCATACTTTCTTCAGAATCATCAAAACCATTCGCATAAGGTTATTTCAATGTTTTTATCATCAGCAGTTGTAATCCTGGCGTAGCAAGCAGCGGATGACGATGATGATGATTTTCAGCAAGACTTGACTATTCTTTCTGCTTCTGCTACCTCATTACTGTATCATTATTGTCGTTACTCATCAAACATTATGACTTTATAACACTAACAACATGCATGTATTGATTACATCGTTGCATTCCATTGTGGCAGCTATGGTTGTCAATTATTTAGCGCCGATTAACCGGTAGATACTGTTATGACTGATTTGGATCGATTAACGGTGTAACTCGTCCTTTAATGTAAGGGCGGCCATTTATTTGCGATCGATCGTGACAATCTATATTCTATCTATTCCATCGTAAATGAACAGGGGTCAATCTCACACGTTAGACAGCATTATCGACACAGCATGACAGAAACAGCCTGCGTTCGAAATGACGAGGCTTGAGAATCGAGCCGCCGCGCTGGTATGAACTAGCTAGTGGCTACTTCAAGTTTTTAGAAACCGTATCTTATTTTTCTTTTCTACCAAGTCACATCTAAGCTAAGGAACCTTTATATCCCTCGAATTGACCCTATAAGAGTCCTTGTATTGGCCGTATTATCCTTGAATTGTCCTTGTATACCCTTCAATTGGCCTTAGATACTATTGCCCTTAAAGAAAGCACAACTCATAGAAATAGTTTCACGGTGCACCTGGTGTCTCGTGAACCGTGACAGCTAACCACCTGCCTTAATTGACAGTAGCACAATGACTAGTTAGATAGTACAATGACACCACGTTATTGGAGTTTAACAAAGAGTTTAAAGAAAGATATCTAAATTGTATACGTATATCGTATTCAAAAGGGTAACTCCGAAATTCTGGATACCTATCTTCAATTTTCTTTGTCAGGTAATTTCCTGAAACCTTCAGGATAAGGCATCAGATGTTTACTTCCGCACTGAAGCCGCACCGTAATATAACACAAAATTGCCCTTTTTGTAAATAAGGATTCAGTCATTTTGTTTTGATTAATCAAAAAAGGTTTCTTAATTCTTTACATAAGATCGAGCTGCTTAGCTCACTTGTTTGTTTTGATGTTTTAGGGCTCCCGCACACGGGCCACCGGCCACAAACACAAAACGCCGCTACCGGCATATTTCCTGTAGTTTTCATACATTTTTTGACGCCGGTGACCGCCACAAGCTACAACGATTCCCTTTACGACCAATAGACTAGCTTAAAACGGCGTTTGTGGCTGTCGCGTGTGGCCCGTGTGCGGCGACACTTATGGGTCACTTGGTGAGAGCGCCGCTCAAAACAGACGTCGCGTGTTCGAATCCCGCCGGCAGGACAAAAGCCCAGGAACACTGAAAGTTCAGGGGTCATGGATAAGTATTTAAGTGTACAATGTAACAAAAATCCCTTCTGTTTATTAATTTATTTTGCTTGGTAACCGTAACAAAAGTCCTTCGGGCACTTAGCACGTTAACAACGTGATGGCCGTTTACATTATTCCAATCCAGTGATCCAATCTAGCGCTGAACTACCAGAATAATGTAAACAGGTACTGCACTAAATTGTATTCCAATTTCCAGTTCATTCCAATGCCCGTCTACATTATTCCAGTAGTAATCCAGATGTGGATTCGACCTGGCTGGATTCGGCTGGATTGGAATAATGTAAACACGCTTTAAAGTGTAAAGCGTCCATGTAGCATCGAAGAAATTGAATCATAGGCAGATGACGGATCTTTATCATTTGTATAGTTTAATAATTAATACGTCAATTCATTGGTCGTATCGGATGGATTTGATATAACGCGACCAAATTACGGAAGTCCGTCACCTGTCTATGACTTCTCTGATACAGTTCGACACGGCTGTTTATGAACGTGGCGAGAAAAGGAGAAACGCTTCTTTCATACAAAAACGTCATTTTTGACAGTTCTGCATTACCAACAGCGCTCAATGATATCATTGACATATTCATATTTTAAAGCCTTGTCAAACTGTAGCATATTTTTATTTTTTACCCTGAGCTATACCGTAATATATAATATTTATCTACACTTCTGCCCTACTGCAGTGTTGGCACCAGACGTCTCTGACCAGTGACCAGTCCCTCCTCGCTGCGCATGTCTCTCCCTCGGCTCAATATCCCAATTTTAAGCCCCGGTCCTCGAAATTTGGACTTCGCCCCGGCTGTACAGTCGGGCACATTCACGGCTAACAATTTCGACCCTATTGCCTAGGTAATAAGGTTTTAATTTTGTATTGCAAATGTCACCGATCGTACCTAAGGTCCTTTACCTGGCGCTTTTTGTGATGTTAGTCCCAACGAAATATTTTTCATTGTACGCCCATTTCGATGGTATTATGTATCTGACGAAGTGGAAGATCAGATTTTTCATTGTTAACTTGATTTCGTCTCCAGATTAGGCTACCTTTTGTCACGAATAAAGTAGATAAACCGCGGTATTCTACCTGTAAATTTTGATCCTGTTTTCTACTTACCTGTTTAATTTTAACCGACTTCTAAAAAGGTGGAGGATATTCAGCTGCGGATATTTGGTCTTATTTATTTCTATCTCTATATGTATACCTAAGTAGGTATATAATATATATAGGAAGGTTTATACTTTATATTAAGATTGTGTAATCATGTGCGATAAATAGGCTGTAGTTAATACTATGTAAACTTGTTTAGTTATTTACCTCGGTATTCCTACGAAAATGAACCGTATACCATGGGTATAAAGGTCAGCATGATGAACTGTACCATTGTACATATGTACGGTAAAGCTAATATTAGCAGCACAATTATCGCGAATTCACGACAAAGCAACTCAGTGTTGACGCCACAGGCTCACAGCCCACATGACATAAACGAGATTTATGTGCGAGTACTTGCATATTTTACTTCGGCTTAGCAGAAACAAATTGGTAGAGCAAACGAATACATAGCTATAAACCGTTACTGATACGATTAATGATAACTGATAAGCCTTAACATGCACATACACAGGGCTCAATGGCGGAAGCTCATTTCGGAGGCCAAGATCCACTTCGGGTCGCTGAGCCAGCGGAGTTAGTTAGTCCTTAATAGCCTATTATTTTTTCAACCTTTCTGTTAAGCTCACAAATCCAGAAGTTGCAAAAATTGTCGCATACACGATGATAAGTGCCGAATTTTCTGAGAATATAATATTAGCATACATTTTTATTATTTATCCGTAAAATTAAGATACAGGACTACTTTTTATGTTGTAAAAACTGTGTTTAAAATGATAATGGAATTTAAAAAATGCCCGGGCATTTTCTCATCCATGAGACTATGGATAAACTCCCATAACTGCCAATAACTACCCATAACTTCTCAATATGTTCTGACGTTTACCTACCTATCGCCGGCCCATATCATAATATTTTTCAGCTAAGAAAGTCATCAAAGCTTCTCATCTAAAGTTAGCGACCCCACCATTATAGCTATGCTTAAGGTATATTCATGACTTCATGAGTCATGACACTATACATCATAGCTTCACATGAAAAGCTAGTCCATCAATTGCCTTCCCATCCAAATGCCAAACACGTAATAACCCCCAGGTCCCAACTAACGAGGTACATTAAGCGCGGAGTTTTATCACAGCCGCATCGACCGGCTCATCATCAGCTCCAGACGAGGGGGTAGAAGGGGGGAGGTGTGACGTAATACGGGATATTACGTGAGGATAGGGATTAGTTCCTCTAAATGTAGTTTTAAAATAGAAGTAGATATCGGATTAGTTCACAATAAGGATCTGATTGTAATCCCAGAAGTGTATCTAGAGAGAAGGAATTGGATGTTATATAATATAGCTCCATGTTCCTGGAAATAGTAAGCAGATAACTGATAAGTGTAGAGTTATCCCTATAATCTTCATATGATTATAACCGATCACTAACTCTAGACTCTAGAGGAAAGCACGACGTGACAATTTGTAAAGAACGAAACAAGACGTATAGGTGCGTATAGTATGTATGCGGCCAATCTGAGAAGTGAAGCATATTATGTGTTAAATAAGAGCTAATATTAAATAGGTATACACAAATACTACAATATCATCTTTCCATCTTCGTATAGTCCTTTAGCTTGAAAGCTAGCTTGACGCTACGTCGTATCTCCGTTCGAGCGAGATCCACGTGAGATCGATATAATTATGTAGATAGATAACTTGAAAACCACTTGATATGAAACTTGAGACATGATAGATTATTTTTAGCACCCTGGCTGCATTGCAAGGAGACTGAAAGACCGGAAAAAATCATCACAAAGCAAAGATTTGTTAATCGCGCGTGAACCGTAGATTCCACCGAGATTAAAACTACCTTGCGAAATTGTATGTTCATGAGACTAAAAGAAAGGAAATAACAGCCAAATGTGTTCAGCAGTTTAACTGCAATTACTAAAATAAGTATAATCGAGTCATATTTTAAACTCAATTTACATGAGATTTGAGAACTACATAAGAAATATCAAAGATCAATAATTTAAAAGGTTATTGATAAGAAATAATGCAGAAAAAATCACATTCTACGAAGCATAGACATTTATACGTTTTTGTAGACCCGTACCTAGAGCGGCGAGGCACGGGTATTGCATTTCACGGTAGAGCTATACACATAGATATGTCTGTCGATTCCCATCGGTAATGGGATAGCGGAATTTATACGCCAACTACCATCAATTTCACGTTTATAACGTTTGGCTGTTGATTTTTAGAAAATTTCTTGTGCCTAGTGCATTTTAAGAATCCAGTTCCTTTGCGATAGGTCGAAACGATAGATTGCAAGTAAGAGCATGGTTTAATCAATGTTTCACTCTCTGTTAACAAGATAGTAATCGGTAGCAAGTTTCCAAACAAGCCGCCTCTTCGCTCTTATGTAACTTATTACAAGTATTAGAAGAAAGAATAAAATTAAGTACTTAAAAAGAAGTTAGGTTTACAAGATAAAATGCCAATATCAGTGACCTTTGGCCAACTTTGGCATTTAAAAAGCTTTTCTTTGCAAGTCGTTAAAGATTAATTTCACACCGCCACCGCATGAGCAGCCGCTTTCCACCAATATTGGTTTTGAATGTGAAAAATTGCGACCGAAATCGCAACTCAGCGTGATATAGACCATAGATATAAAGAGGAAATAGACAGAGAGGGTCCATAGACAAGGAGTGGTCATAGCACAGAGAGGCCTTATAGATCTATAGAAAGGCCAAAGCCAAATATGGGCAATAGACATACCTATAGGGATCATACGACAGATCACATAACAGATACATTTAAAATTACTTAACTTTCATTAAAGAGTCTGACTGAAATGCAGAGTGTATAAACGTTATAAAAATCTTTATTACTCACATTAAAGTTACGTAAATGATGAGTCTGTCTGAGTGCCGTCGATACATAATATGGACCATATTATATTATGTAGCATAGCAAGTGAATCGAACTGCACGGAAAAGACCACGCTGACATTTATTCAATTTGTTTGCACAAATATACTTTTAGTAGGAAACCACACTTTTTCGCATTTGCTTTAAAAGCAATTTTACGGTTACATAATATTATGGACTAGCTGTCCCGGCAAACGTTGTTTTGCCATTTAAAGTATTTCTACTTCGTCAGTTGATACAAAATCTTACCCCCTCTTTTGTCCCCTAAGAGGGATGAAGGGAAAATTTTTATACACCAGATGTTAAGTTGGAAAAACAGTTAATACTATGAAGTAAGTCCATTAAAGAAAAAAGTTTGATACAAAATCTGACCCCCTCTTTGGCCCCTTAGAGGGGTGGGGGGGTGTATTTTATACACCAGATGTTGAGTTGGAAGAAGGCAAATATATCTGCGAAAACCGCATTCAAATCGGATCAGTAGTTTTCGTGTTAAAGCAAAAGTCTTATACAAAATCTGACCCCCTCTTTCGTCCCTTGAGAGGGGTGGGGGGAATTTTTTTTATACACCAGATGTTAAGTTGGAAGAAGACAAATATATCTGCGAAAACCGCATTCAAATCGGATCAGTAGTTTTCGTGTGATGGTGGAACAAACATACAGACAGACGGACAGAAAGACAGACAGACAAACAGACATACAGACAGACAGACAGACAGACAGACAGACAAAAAAACTGACCACATTTTTGGCTTGTATAGCGATGTAGTGACACCCTCCGCTTATTATTTTTTGAATATCTTTAATGTACAAAATCTTCATTTCTACAGTTTTATTATATGTATAGATAGAGGATTTCACGTAAAGTCAAAATTGAAATGGAAATGTTTTGACTTCGTAGTTTGAAGTTTGAACCATATTATTATTTTCAGTCTTTCACGCTTCATACCCGAATTCTGATTCATGTAGAATATACCCTGTGTAGTGTGTATGGAGTCCATACACACTACCACAGACACTACCATGGACTATGGACCGATCTATCCATTCTCTACGTCTACGGTCTGACTGAACTGCCGTTTCTAATATTGTCCATTCGATATCTGCGGAGTCGAGTGACAACCAATAACCTTCCCCGGATTGATCTCATACTGAGATATACGATATTCATCATCATCAACCTTCATCAACTAAGATATCTATTATCAACAGACTTTACAATCTTCAAGCAAAGATTCCTGTCGAGATGGTTTTTTGTAGAGTCAAAGCTACACTTATGATATTTTTGTACAAGAGCTAACCTACATGCCTATGATAGGCTGATGGCGTACAGCTACGATATTTGGTTGGGTTATATCAAACCCAGGCGACAATGATAAATAAATAGACGATATTAAACTTTGGGTTATGTCAAACCCAGACGACAATGATGAAATAAATAGATGATATTGAACCTAAAACCTGCACAGTAGGAGCACCAAAACAGTTATTTACCTGAAACAAGAAGAACAAATCATTAGTAATTTTGTAAAGCCCTTACATTTTTGTGTCATAAATCATAGTAAGTATGTATGATCTAAATTCTAAGCCAAAGAAATCATTCATATTTTTTTATTAATTTATTTTCTAAATTTTTATTTATTTTAATTTTTAAATGTAACATCAAATTAAATAATTTTTTTTTAACAAACACGAATTTTTATGTCCTGGCTTCGTGGTTTGGACTACATTTTAGATGTCCTAAAATGCATAAGTAGCTAGAAGTACTCGGAACATTCGTAATATTAATCCTTGACAATACTGAATCCAATAATAATAAGTTATAACACTACTTATAAGTATCAATTTACTAATATCACTATGACATATTTTAAACCAACATAGTAAAATATGTATATTTAAAAAGAAAATATCAAACACAATCGAAAATTAACCATAACACGTAGAATTAAAGTTTAAAGTAGTGTGAAACGTCGTCTTCGACACGGTGCGTCATACATTTTAAGTGTCATACAAACTTATTTGAATATTTTTTTGCCCTCGCAACTACAGAAAATCCCTTGACATTTGGCCGTTTGTCCACCGCCACCGTCACCGAGAATAATTATTATTAATAGTTTAAAAAATTAAAAAAAAACACGCTTTTAGCACGGACTAAGCCAATCCCGCCATCTTGGATGTCCGCAATGTTGGATATAAGTCATATGACTGTTTGCAATTTCATTAGTTGTTAACACGTGCGGTATACACTTATACAGCATACGGGGAGTCTATGACAACTAATGGCGCATTTTGATTGGTCGAGGCATACGTTTTAGAAATCTCCCGCACCCCGCATGCGGGCCTATCGACCAGTGAAAATGCGCCCTATCGAACGTGAAATGACGTTGTTAGAGTAGGACGCGGCATTCTCGTCCGATTGTTTGAGTCTCAAAATTGTTTCGTAGTAGGCCTACAGAACTCAGAGCGTGTGCAAAATTTCATCCTAATCAAATTAAGATTCCGAGATTTTCTTACATAGTTACAACTTAAACTAATGAAAAACTTTATGACCTAGGGCCTAGGTTTCATTTTATTTTATTTTTCTCGGTGACGTCCCGGTAGCAGTGGACAAACGGTCTATCCCTTGACATTTTGCTGGATTTTCTCAGTAAAACTTTACTTTGTTTCCATCGTAAAATCTTTTGCACATGAACATCTTGTGTGGTAACAAAGTTTACGATCAAAGGCAAGGTTTTTGAGACCTAAGCTCTAAGGGCCTTATCACACTGGCGATTAGCGAGCGGTTTGAAAGCGACGCGATTGCGCAACGCGCACGCCGCGATTGCGCGACGTGCACGCCGCGACAGCGCAACGGCGTCGCGGCGTGGTGTGGACGCCATTTTGTACACTCGTCTAGGGAATTCCCTAGACGAGTGGACTCCATTTTGTACACTTGTCTAGGGAATTCCCTAGACGAGTGTACAAAATGGCGTCCACACCACGCCGCGACGCCGTTGCGCTGTCGCGGCGTGCGCGCTGCGCAATCGCGTCGTTTTTAAATCGCTCGCTAATCGCCAGTGTGATAAGACCCTAAGTAGAGAATATTAGATTGTTCACACTGCACTGGTCAAACGTAAGCTTGCTGCAAATTTCTTAGACATAGTTTACACGCTACGTTTCTCATCAATTCAGTCCATCATTAATCTGGTAAGATTGAACTGAACGACAAACCAGTTCATTAGCTATGTCCACACTAGGCGCTTTCGTCTTCAATTTTCGTCATCTTCTTTCATTCAACTTTTATTTTGGTACATTCAATAATTGAATGCGCGCCAACATTGTCATTTTTGAAGTTTGGATACGGTCAGAGGGCATGCGTCGCGGGCATGCCTCACGTTCGCTGTTGACTGCGCTATAACGCATGCCCTTGACGAACAGAAAAAGGCACAGTCTGGACAAAGCTATTGACGGGCTTATCATTTCTTTATTATGTACTTTTTAGCCATCGATCTGAATAATTCTGAAGCCAGATTGATGACAAACTGAACCTACGTCTTAGATGTTTCTCTCAAATAACACAAAAGAGGTTGATTTGTTTTTAGTATTTGTTGTTATAACGGCAACAGAAATGCATAATTTGTAAAAAAATAATTTTCTATTTACAATAGACAGACAGACGGACGAAAGACAAAGAAGTCTTAGTAATAGGGTTTTTACCCTTTGGATACGGAACCCTAAAAACCGGAGCATAATAATCTATTGTCAGTCGGTGCAAACCCAAGAAGTCAAGACGTGGAAAGGTCAGCACCTTGGCTGCAGCAGTTCGTGCGCATCGAGCCAATATCGATTTTTTACTGCACAATAATCGATTCCTTGAGCTCTGTAACCTATTCGATTACATAAATTAGATTCAATAACAGTGTTTTTGTTGATGGTGTTTGTTATGATTTATGAAGTAAAACAATGGGAAAATGCAGATGAATACTAGATTTATTTGAGAATATAAACTTTTAGTTTAGATACTTCCCTAGCAATAATTAACGAATTCGAAAGAAATTACGTGTCTATCTGCCTGTCTGTTATGTTTGTCTCCGAAAAGACAAGGTACTTTTCACAGCAAACTATACAGTTCCAGCACCAGAAACTTCTTTTGGTTGCAACACAATAGCTAGTCAGCTACTTTAGCAAATATCTCTACTTTTAGCAATATTCAGAATCTACTTATCAAAATAGCCCAATGGTATCATAAATTAATTATTAAATAGATATTGGCCTTTAACTAGACTAAAATTTAGACTGATTCTCGTCGTGTTGGTTTGGTCTAAATCGGCTCCGTGTAGTAAAGTCTGGCTGTATTTGGTCCTGTTATTGTGATTTACAAGGCTCAAACCAGAGGAATCTGGATATCGTAATAAACTATGTTATGGTTATTATACAATACAGTTCAATTAACTGTTCGTCCGTTCTATCCGTGATTAATAATAATAGTAATAATAATAATATCTATGGACGCTTCACACCACGTCAGTCTGGCCCCGTGGTAAGTACCTGAAGGACTTGTGTTACAGGTACCAGACAACGGAAATATATTTAATACTTTTATACTATACATATATTTAAGATTTTTATTATATGATACACATATTTAATACACATCCATGACCCAGGAACTTTATAAACTTTTTGTTCCGTCGGCGGGACTCGAACCCGCGACCTCCGGCTTGAGCTACCAACGCGCTCACCACTGCGCCACGGAGGTCGTCTATCGATCGTCGATTGTCACAAGAGAAGCAAAAAGGAAGGAACCTCAGCTACTGAGGTTTTATAGAGTAAGAGCCTGCGATGGCCAGAACTTCCTCCGTTTCGTAAAGCAAAAAGTTTACCTGTTTGTGGCCTTTACAGAGGTAAGAACGACCAGCAACTACGGAGTTTCGGTCGCGGTTACTTTAGGAGTTATCCAGTTCTGAAGATCTACCTGACCTTCGCGAAAGAGTAGTGCTCAATTTTATAGCTTATATTCTGCGCAGTAAGTGGAGGAATCTCGTCTTCCAGTGCCGGACATTTAATTTTCCGGACGAATTGCATTCGACGGTTTTATCAGCGAAGTTAGAGCACAAAGTGGATCCGACATAACTCGTCGTTAGGTGACATGATTGGTTACATAGCTCTTGTCTTAACAACGTTACTACCTACGTCATACTCTCAATGTCAAATTCTATTTACTTTAGAATATCTAACTTCGCGTAGAAGTGTCTAGTTTGCGGGCTCTACTAATTGTTATTATTGTTATTCTCCTCCTCCTTATTCCTCTAAAGTGGATCTGTTTCCAAACTTTAGTTTAATTTAGCTACCTTAACCTACCAATTGCCCTAATAACCCCTAAAACACCTAACCCTTCACTTTTTAACCCAAAAACCCTTTAGAAAATGCCGACAGCTTTGCTGGAATGCGTAAAATGCCCGCACAAAAACAAGCCAACTGCGATGTGTCTGTAAATATTTTTTTGTTAACTCGTAACTCGAACATGATTGCTCGGTTTGTAACTTTTTCCGAATTTAGGTGAAATAAAATGTGCATCGGTTTTTAGCCGACTTTCATATTCACATTCGTGATATTATCGCTTTCTGGTAAAACATCGGTTGTTGAAAACTCAGAGAAACATAGCTTGTTGGGATCAAGATGTAGACCTAACTAAAGGTAACGTACCTACAAGAAACCTATTCCCAAAAATCTATTTTTTTAGTTATGAATAAATATTATCTGGACATTCACATCATGTTGACAACTACTTAAATTACATTATGTGCGAATAAGATAGTCAATAACTCAAAAGTATTACTGAGCTCCATTTTATCAGCACCTCCGTTGTCCAATTAAGAGCTTGGCCCTTGACCCATAGGACGTGGGTTCGATTCTATGATCGACACGACTGGCGATCGTTCGCCCACTCTTATTATCCCACTGGGGTACGAGAAGAGAGACTACTAGCACTAGAAAATTACATATGCGTACCGATGTAAACGCTTTAAATTATAATATATTTTATCACTGTTATAAAATGCTAGTAACTCAGTATAATATGTTCCTATGTACCACATATCGTTCCTCTCAATGACACAGTATAATAATGAAAGCGTGTTTATTTTGCCCCAACTTTTCCTTTTGTTTTCGTGACTCGTGAGCGCTGTTGCGTGTCATCTGACGATCACCATTCACTCCACAAATTAACTACCCACCACTCGTAAATATCAAAATTTTTGGTATCACACACGCGCCCTCTTAATGTGACAATAAAGGGCACGCCACTGGTATTTTCTCAAACAAAAATAGAGTCCAGGGTCCTCTTTCCAAACGCCAACAACGAAGAGCCCAGGGGACCCTATTCTCATACCACGAATTTCGTGCCGACTATGCTCGCAATCAATCAAAGGAACCTTGGAAAAGAAACAGGGTTAGCCGCTTGCTGATGATGATTGGCTACATTATGGACAACCAAAAACGGCCAACCATCTGGGTTGGCCGTTTTTGGTTGTCCCAATGTCCATAATGCCATTGTCCATAATGTTAATTTTGGTGGGAACCACACACCAAAAACATATACCTTGATTCAATTTATTTTCAAAATAAACGTAAATAATACATGACATCGGAACTCGACCAAAAATAATGTAACATTGTATTTCTTTCCAATTTTCTCTGATTTAAAAAAAATCATATTAAAAGCAACTAAAAGATGCCAAAGTCCCTTTGCTGCAGTCGGTCATTATGTATGTAGGGCAAAAGGGACACATGGCCCACTTACATACGAAATACGAATCGCGACGTTTTGCAACGCAGTAACAACTGAAACTTTGCTCTTTTATAAGAGATACATGAGATCTAGGTCAAAGTATCGTAGATCATTGATCATAATATTATGTCCTTCATATACGTATATCGAAAGAAAGAGAAATTGGCTAATAGATTTTAATATTTTATTATTAGTCACTCCATGGAGCATTCACAGGCGCAATTCAATTTTATTCAAAAATATTATCTAAGGTACTTTTCTAGCCACGCAACACTATCTTTTTGTCGTCTTCATAAAACATGCTAACTAAAACCTACTCTTCAAGTTTTTGTTCTCTCAACTTCACAAGAGGCGTTAATATTGCACATAATTATAGCAATAATATTTTATTGGCAAAATAAAAGTTATCGGGTAAAAATGCTATTCTGAACTCAAGGTGCATCAAGTGATTAACTTGTCTCTAAAAACTAGTCGAGTCAGGCTGCCTGACGGGTGTACAATGGAGGCATCGTAAAAAATTCACAAAAAAGATACAACCAAAAAATAAAATCGAGACACGAGAATTGGAGCCCACAAAAAGTAAAATAAAACTAAAAGAAAAACTTGAAAGAAGTTCGAAACCTAGTATGTAGTTTTAGTAGTAGTAGGTTTTCCAGTCTTTTCAGCGTCATCAGTCATCACTCATCACACATGACACACCATGCGCCAAATAATATCCTTTGTCGATGTTATCGTGTGTCCTTTTCGGGGCCTCAAAATATCTCCATACTCCATAGCAATTTTCAACAAAATCGGTTCAGCGGTTTGTGCGTGAAGAGGTGACACACAGACAGACACACTTTTGCAGTTAAAATATTAGTCTGGACTCTGGATAAAACAATACTACGTATGCCCAACGATGTCAATAATTCTATGCGTATGCCTTGATAAGTTGCAAAATGTAAATACAGTGACGTTATCTTTCGCTTGGCTGCTGAGTGCTGACGTTATAAAAACATTCGCTATCTGCAAAACAAAGCAAGTTGAGAGGATCACTACATTTTTTACTAATAATATATAGTCATTTAACTATGTAACATTCACTACACTACAATGAAAATTAAGACAATGATTAAAACAAATAGTTGAACCTAATTTTAGGTACTTCACTAGTATTTCACCGTACAACTAGTACACTTCTGCCTACCTTGCAAAATCATTTCAGATAAAATTGCAAAACGCACATCTTTAATTTAAATGTGAATATCAACTAACAACGCGATTGATAAGAACATCAAACACCCTGTACGTTAAATATTACTTTGGATATTCATTAAAATTAACCTTATTACCTCGCCATAAAGGTCACACTAATGTAAAATACATCTGAACGAAATCCACAATAATAAAACCACCGTAAGCCCTCATCCATCATGGGCCCTCCGCCCTCCGGCGATACGCATGACGCAGCTGCCCTAGCCCTTATTGTGATTCGCACGTACACTCCGCGTTCTAGCCGACGGGACGCAAAGGAGGGTAATGTGTTTTATTTTGCGATAGATGAGTTTAAAGACAGAACTCCATTTACAAATTAAATAAACAGTTTTAGGGGCTTTTTTACCATTTACTGATTAGTCCCGGATAGGCTATCTATAACTTATCTGACAGATAAGTTATAGATAGCCTATAACTAGCCTCACTCTAGTTCAGTGAGGCTAGTTATAGGCCTCAGCCTATCCGGCACTTATCAGTAAGCGGTGAAACAGGCCCTTAAATTTTCTTTTTTGCACCTCAGTGTCCAAAAACACCCGAAAAGCAAGTCATGCATGTTTTAAATTGGTTTGTTTAATGTCGAAAATTGTTTCATCTTTGCATCATCCAAATTCCTCTTTGTATTAATAACAAACAATATACACCCACAAAATACCAATTACCAATCAATATTATTACGCCAAGACTTATGTACGGAAGACTGTTAAAATCAGCAGTCTAGTTAATATGTTTAGGCCCAATTTCACCAACATCTGTTAGTGTTAACAGCTTGTTAAAATGGCATGTCTTTCATTCATATGAAAAACGAAAGAGGTGCCGTGATACTAATTCGTGCATTAACTTTAACAGTCGTAGTTGAAATTGAGTCTAAATGCAGTAGTCGTTAGTAGTCTAGTTAGTATTTAAAATGTCAATATTTGGGTCTTCGTATCTAGGTCCCGTTGTGCAAGTGACCTAGAGACCTTTGCGATCAGCTGAGCAGTTGGCAGCGCCAGCGACACAATTTCCTCACCTACTTAATGATCATTGACCACTCATCATCATCAGTTTACTTTGTCCAACCAGCAGGCGGTCCAACCACAGAAGAAATAAAATATCTGGGGGCACGGTAGTGCCCCAGCCAAACTTTTTAGCAAAAGCACGGCCGTACCATACTTTTCTCGAAGCGGTTCGCGGCTATTTCACAACCCCTTACCTTCGATATTGATTGATAGATTTTGTGGAAATGGCAGATTTTTTCAATGTCAATTTTGCACAATGACTACTTTCCCGTAAAAACCTTTTGGTAAATAGAAATCAAAGCATCATTATTGTATAACCTAATGTTGGATTTAAATATGTATGTGACATAATCGAAGAAGGTACAGGTCTACATTTATCATTCGAAGATGTTAGTTCATTCATGGTCTTAGCTGAAACAGGCATCAATAATCAGGATTATCCCATACAATTACATATGCAGGAGCCCTGATGACCTAAGCCTCGATTTAGCACAGACTGCTAAACGCTTTGATTAGGAATATCTGAGTGGCTTTGGTACAGTCACAAGCAATTACAGACAACTTATCGTGCAGCTAACTCTATAGCTAAAGTCTAAACTCTAAACTACACTATCTCTGATTCAATGTGTCCAGGCTTAGCAGGGCAAACCGAATGAATCTTTCTTTTGGATATTATCTTTTTTTCCAAATTAGTTATAGTTCGTTGCCGGAAAACATTGTCTAGGACCACCATGATGTGGAAAATGTAATTTAAAAGGGGAAACTTTCTACCCAAAAGCAACTCTATTGTAAGTTAATGCTCTAAAAGAAATTAAATGTTAACTACTTGTCATAAAGTAGGTGCTTCCATCTAGAACAAGAACTATTTTGCTGTGAGTTGGTAATGGTTTTCTCTATCTTATAATAGTTGAGATCGCCATGTCTAACCTGCTGTTCACAGTGGCGTAACTATAACATCCGGGGCCTGTGGCAAGTTGATGGGGCCCTATCAGTAAAAATCGTCACGTTAATAATAAAACAATGTATAAAAAAAATCTGACCTCACAGCCTCTCGGGCCGGGGCCCTTTTGGGTCGGGGCCCGTGGCATTTTGCCAGCCCTGCCACCCTATAGTTACGCCACTGGCTGTTCATGAAAATCGGTTAAGCATGAAGTGGCGACAGACAGATACATTTTCGCATTTATAAGGACAAAGATCTTATAAGCTCATACTCAAACTTATTACGGTTGGCTTCTATAGGTTCAACGCCAATAAGTGCATACGTGTTAATGTCCCTAACTGTACACTACATAATATATGATGCAGCACTATGTTATTGTATACGAGGATATTGTTAGTCAGGACTCAGGATGTTTGTTATTCAATCCGCGGCTTCCTAAAGCTGATATACGGTTCACTCGAATAAATGTTTCATTTTTCTTTGAATACGGCGTCCATCTTTGAATTTGGGCTCGGACGCGTCTTTTGGAGTAAAATGTAACGCATGATCATACGTTCTGCAGTATGTTCTATCAGAGCAATTGAATCATTGGCAAATGGCGGACACAGTATTTAAGGTGACGCCGCGTTAAAGTAAAAAACCGTGTTGGATATGTTTTAGATTTCTTGTTTTATAATTATATAGAAAACAAGCAATGGAACAGCAAAAAATGGAAAGGGCGTAAGCGACAAAATGGTTTTTGTCGCGTAATTTAAAAACCATAAATACATTTCATATAAGTTATGGGCAAATTAAAATGTATGCTTGAATCAATCTATGTATAAATTTTGGAAGCTTAAATCACTCTCTGTTGGCAAAATAGGAATCCCTTTTTTACAGAGGTCTTTTTGATTGATTATTCTGTGTTATAAAAGTTGACCAATCGTGTTATGCTATGGGTACCTAATTCAAAGACAAAGACATGATGAATACTGACAATGAACTTTAATTTCTTAGCTCTAGTCATTGCTGAGAAAAATCGATATCGCAACAGCCAAATTATCAAGGCGTCGCCTTAATTTCGTCGAGTTCAGTCAGGATTTGGTCTCATCCCACAGATCATGACTAACATTGACTTGACATACGGGTGGTTCTACAAAAATTTGGTAACTTTTGGTATATTTTGTTTACTGTAGTTTTTATGGTAAATTTAGATATGTTTGGGTTTATAAGATGGGTAATATAATGAATATATTATATCGCACCCTTAATCCAACACTGGCACTAAGTAAAAAATGCAAATTTTACAGGAGCCGCATTTAAAAATTTTAAGTGAGCAGAAATGTACATAAATTACGATTGACGATCGTTTACAGAAGCTTTGGTGTTTTTAAATTAAATATTTAAATAGTATTGGTATCCACAATTATTTTTTCTATTTTTTTATTATTATTTAATGTTTTTTTTCATGCAAAATGTTTCTAAGTGACACTTTTCTTTTCATAAGTTTATTTTCAATTTTTGTTAGTGTCATTTTGGTTTCATAATATTTGTTGGAAAGGCGTTACAATACATAAAAATACACTTTTTTGGTAAAAATCCATTAGAACTTTAAATGAAGATTGTATTTTTAGGCGTTACTAAACAAAAAATGATGTTTTGGAAAAAAAGTTTTAATAAAAATATTTAAGTTACCTCAGCGCAACACCATCCTTAACATAATAATGCCACTATACGAATAAAAAAAACTTAATTTTTCAACTTAAAATTCACAAAATGGTGTTTTTTTCCGCTTAAACACAGTTTAGCCATTAAGCGAGAGGAAGATATAGTTTAGTGTCGAAACAATTAGCAATGCCATCTAGGGCTTAGAGTAGGAATTAAGAAACAAGAGTCAGCGCAAGAGATAGGTCCTCGAGTTTTTAACTAGATGGCGTTGAAAACGCATTTACGAAAATTTTGGATAGTGCCAGTATTGGATTAAGGGTGCGAATTATATTGTTGCAAATCGGGACAGTCATTTTTACAGTAGTTTTTAAAATATTTCCATTTTTCTGAATTTGACTGCCAGAGGACTGACGAGGGTGACACAGTACTGATATATAATGCAAACATATTAGAAATATATGACATTTGTGGCATTTAATAAACGCTTATAAACTATAATAGGGAAGATGCGATATTTTTATTTTTGTGTTTATTTTAAAGAACTCCACGTAGAATAGACCACAAGTATATTTTAAAAAATAAAACACTGGAATTTACTGCAAAAAATGCGGTTTAAAATTGTCAATTTAAATTTTGGCGCCAAAACGGATCTATAGTCTGTATGACGTCACTTCTGTTTGACATTGTTTTGACAATTATTATTGACAATGGCCCTACGATCGTACCTTAATCTGTGATCGTACCTTAATCTGTGATCGTACCGTACTTGTCCTCAGTGGCTTTCCCACATTGTTTCCCACAGATTAAGAGTATATAGGTACTATATATAGTAGAAGTCTTCAGTCTACACTGTCTACACGGTCAAGGCACAGCTGTTATCATTGTCTATATACCTTAATCTGTGCTGATGACTAAATATATAGTAATGCGGGGTATATGAGCGCGAAGCCGCGAAATTTAAATTTCGCGTTATAGTGAAACCGCGGAAAACGGGGTCGCGTAAACCCCGTATTACTATAAAGCCATTTTTTACCTTCAGAAGCTTTACAGTCTTCGCATTTACAGGAGTGAACGGAGCCTTGCCTTTCATTAATAATAGTTATAACACGATATCCTGTTTTTCGAACTTTGTATTCTGGAGTAACACGACTTTTTACTGTACATATTTCTCCTTCTCTTTTGAGTTGAACATATCCGATGGCATTGTCGCTATAAGATTCTCTTGTTGAGTTTAAATAAAATAACTGCTTTAAATAGAAGCCGCTGAATGAAAATAATACAAATTTGACTTAGGTAAATAAATGATTTACACATACCGTAGTAGTTTAGTCCCTTTCATTTCAACACTGGAATACTCTGCGCTTTCGGAAAAAAATGTTATTACCAAGTCAACATTTACTTTTGGTAGATTTCGAGAATCTGCTTTCATAAAGCCAGCTTCCATTTTTATTGGAAAAATAGGGAAAAACGCAAATAAACTTTCGTTTGTTGATATAAACAACCTTAACCACAGATCAACCACAGATAAGAGGTATTTATATAATATAGAACCTTAGCCTCTCGAAAAGTTGTCATGAGCTTGTCATGAGCAGGTGTGATGTCACTGAACGCTGATAGGTGTTTTGAAATACGTTCCGTTTCACGTTACTTTTAATTCGTATTTTTTGTAAAAAAACAATATTTTATAAAATATTAACCTCGCAGTGGCATTCTTTTATATTTTTTTAACGTTTTGATAGCAAAATTTTCATAAATATTATATTTGCATGTTCCCTATTATATAACTTTAATTATTTTAATGTTAATTAATATTGAACAATATTTTGTAATAATGCGGGGAAAACACTATCACACCTTCATAAGAATTTTGACAATTGTAATAAACTTTTTTTTTTACTTTTAAGTACTTTTACTTAACAGTATACATTAATAATTAATATCAACAAACAACAGAATTAAAATTTTCGTTTTTTGTCCATCTGTCCGTCAGTACGTTCATCTGTCTATCTATTTGTCTGTTACCAGGCTGTATCTCAAGAACAGCGATGGCTAGATAGTTTTTATTTTCACAAATGATGTATAATTGTATTACAGCTATAACGAAAATACAAAAATAAAAACAAAATAAATATTTAGGAGGGCTCCCATACAAGATTTTTTGTGCCCTTTTCTGCTCAATGTCAATAATGCAACCAGGTAATTTTAAATACTCTAGAAATACTCAATTTTGTTCTTACTTTAATAATAAACAATAAAATTATAACAAAATAAATATTCAAGGGGTCTCCTATACAACGAATATACTTTTTTGTCCTTTTAACTCAATGTCAATAATGGCACCAGGTGGGCAATTGAAACGTTCACAAAATATATTTTTTTTCTTCTTTAATATAGTAGATATAATAAAATAAAAATAAAATAAACACTTAAAGGGAGCTCCCATACGAAAATAGCTATTTAATGGCACGAAGGCTTCGTGCTGGAGTCTGACTCGCACTTGACCAATTTTTTCAAGTTAACCGTTAGCTTTTGAGGTTTCTTTAACATTTTTTCTTTGCCCTTTCTCCTTTTCTTAAGTACATTTTGTAATCTATGCTTTTATTTGCTCATTCAGCTTATTTGAAGAGGTAGTTTGATTCTTGGCAAGAAAGTCTTTTCAGCTTCTCTTTTCTTATTTAATATATTATCCTTCGGTCAAATTTGTCTTTTGTGGTAGGCGCCATTATGTTTTACACTAAAATAAATAAACAAATGGTTAAAACACCTTAATTGTTGTGATAAAAGTGATCTTAAAGAAAAAAAAACATCAGTACTCTGGCAACATGTCAGTCCGTTGGAACGATTTCAGGCAAAGGACTGACGCCAAAGGACTGATGATTTCAACATAAATTTAAGGTTATAATTAAAGTTAATGTTTCTTTTCGTATTTTCTAATATCAATATTTTTTTTTTAAACGGGCTTTGGCCCACCACACATTCCCACCACTGTATCTCCTGTGTCGCCAGGATCGACAGCGGCATCCAACCACGAAAACCCTTTGATATGATCTCAGGGAGCCCGAGGGACATGCTAATACTGTCTTGGGACCCGCAACGAAATTAATCAGAAGAAAATAGGAGGAGTAGGAAGAATCCAATTTCCCTCCCCATAAAAGCGGGAGACAGCACAAAGTTGCAATGACCGAAAGTCAAAGAACTTAAGGGGGAGCACCACGGAAATAAGGTTAATAATTGTGACTCCTAAGCTAAAGCTAAGTTAATATTGGAGTTTATTGTGTTTGACTGTTGCCAATAATAATTGTGGCAAAAACGCTTGAAGGCACGGAAGTTCCTAGCGCTGTCCACGAGATCACCGTAGTATGCTACTCCAGATGTACAGAATAGGTTGTTTAGCATAGTAGTTCTTTCGTCCTGCCAGAGACTGCACTCCCAGAGAACATGATGCGCGGTTTGTTCAAACATGTTGCCTTCGGTCGAGCACTCGCACATGGGTGATGCTACTAGTTTAAATCCGTAAAGTTTGGCCTTAAAATTTCCATGACCGGTCAGGAATTGAGAAACGCAGTGATCAATATCCATCCAATGTTTGGATAGCCGTTCACGAATATTAGGGAAAAAATTATAAAGGTGTCGCCCTTTGGTGGAACAGTCCCATCGTGACTGCCATTCGGAGATTAGGCTTTGCACAGAGTTTTCTAAAGGTTCAAACAGTCTTGCTATTTTAATTTTTATCGCGAGCGCTTAAAAAGAACGGGTTGTCAATGTTTTTTTTATGATAGTAAATTGTCGCACGACGCTGAATCTCAAGGTCAACGGGTAAAACTCCGGCTAACACAGGTAAGGCTTCGGTGCTTGTGGTCCTGTAAGCTTTGCATAAGAATATAAGAGCAAGACGTTGGCTTTGTAGCAACTTGCGACGAGCCGCGCCGATTGTTGCTCTGTCAGCCCACACGGGGGCCCCGTAGCAAATGCTGCCTAGGTAAGTAGCAGTGTAAATTAATTTTAGGGTTTTGAAGGAGAGGCCCCATGTCGACGTAGATATTTTGGTAAAGGAGTAAAAATTGCGCTTCGCTGTCTCACCGGTTTGAATTATATGTTCTAAAAATGAAAATTTATTTTCCAAGTAAAAACCAAGATAACAGAGTGACTGTTTGCGTTTAACGTTAATATTGTCAAGTTTAATGCTAGGGGAAGATATAAGGGACCCTTTTAAAAGAATTTGGTAAGTTTTATGCGCGGCGAATTTCAGGCGATTACGTTTACCCCAGCTCGATATTAAATTAAGACTATCATTGGCTTTAGATTCAATTTCGGAACGTGAATTTGCATGAACGATGAGAAAACCGTCATCGGCGTAGCCAACTAGTACGCACAGCGGTGGTAGGGGAAGACTTAATAAATCATCAAATCCGAAATTCCATAGTTTTGGCGAGATAACAGAGCCCTGAGGGCAGCCGCATGTTAAATCTTTGGCGTGTGTACAATGGCCAAGTCGAAGCTTAGTTTGACCGTTAAAAAAATAAGAACGTATTATGGCATAAATATTAGAGTAGCAACCTCGATTTTTTAGTTTTAATAATAACATCGGCCACCAAGCATGATCGAACGCGCCGGAGATATCTAATGAAATGGCGACCACGTATTTAGATTCCGAATGATTTACTATTTTTCTAACTTCCATAGCCGCGTCAACAGTCGATTTCCCGGCGGTGAAACCGAACTGATGACTATGAAATTTAGGGCCACCGGGTAGCAGGCGAGGTACGATGAGACGTTCTAGTAATTTACCTAAGCAAGGCAGTAACGTTATCGGACGGTAAGATTTTGGGTCGTCAGGAGGTTTGTTTCCCGCTTTAGGTATTAATTTTAAGCAACCGGTGCGCCAAATTTTTGGAAATATACCTTCTGCGATACATCTGTTGTAAACATGTAGAATCGATGAACTGGCCGCTAAGCACGCTTGTTTTATCATAATATTCGATATTTTATCCTCGCCCGCAGATTTTTTTATAGGCAAAAGGTTTACTATTTTACTAAACTCCTCCGAAGTTGGTAAATCTGAGGCCGGTGTATGTATGGGGTCTAGCATTCTACTCCTAATGTCGCGGTGGTGTTCATCATCCAAGGAGGGCTCGTCGTCTGGGATGAGAACGTTTAGATATGCCTTCGCCGTTTCGTCTAAGCTACAAGTGTAAGAGTTGTTAATTTTAATATTTGAGAAAAAGCTTGGCTCATTACTACTACCGGGTTTAAGCTCGTGGTATAAAGAGGACCAGGGGCCCTCTTTATCCAGTCTATTCGCGGCATTCTTCAACATATTATTTTTCGCTAACGTAACGGCGGCGCGATAGCGTGACCTTGAAATGCGTAGGTTATTCAAACTAATTATGTAATTATAATTCGAACGATCGTGGCCAGATTTACGAAGATTATTGATTTTGCGCCTGGCCCTTCTAAATTCCCGACGAAGATTAAGAAGGTTACTGTTCCACCATTTACAGTTGTGATCTTTTTTAAGAGGTCTACGACCCAAGGCTACATCGGCACAGTAAACAAATGTGTTTGTCATAATTTCCGCGCACTCATCGACGCTTAAATCCGGCCGAGTGAAGTCTCCGGCATGAGCGGTAATGAGGGAGCGGAATAAATTCCAATCGCCGTTCTTTACGTTGTATTTATAGTCATTAGAATTGACTACGGTATCACTCGGGACCGCACGAGAAAACTCGTACACCAATAAGCGGTGATCACTACATGACGCATCAGGTAGGACGCGCCAATGCCTAATCTGGACGTACGCGCTGGATAGCGTGACGTCAATCGACGATTCGCCCGTTGGGCTACTATAGGTAGGTGGTGCATCGGGGGTGTTGTGAATTTGGAGGTTAAACTCCGCAATAAAGTCTTCTACAGCGGTACGACGGTCGCGGTCAGTGTACCTAAGCTGGCCGTGCCATAAGGGCGAGGATGCATTGACGTCGGCGCCAATAATAATTTTATCACCCGCGAGAGATTGTAATACGCGGCGGAGTTGATGTAAATGTGGGCCTACGGTATCCGCGTACTGAAAGTAGCAGCTTACAACGTATAGTCTAAACTGAGGACACGATACCTCGGCTACCGCACAATGCGACGTCGAAAGGTTAGTTAAGGCCGTGACTGAAAATCTAGACTGAGGTGTGTATATACCCGCGCGAGCTAAGTTATTAATTTGTATCATTTTCGACCGAAACGACGCGAGTTGATATTGTTCTTGAACAAGTACTAAGTCTAAATTGTGATCAGAAACTAACTTTTCTAATTCTAAAGTCGCGTGCTTGTTATTATGGAGGTTTAACTGTCCTATATTTAAACTATCCATACCTAGTAGTTAAAATAAGTTGCTCCATTTTGCTTTTATATGTTGGACAGTCTGGGGAGCCCGTGGGGTGGTCGGAAGATTTTTTATAACGTTGGCAACTACCACAAACTGGCTTAAAATTTTCTTTATCTTTGTTGGGGCACGACAACGAGCTGTGTTTTTCGGCACAGTGATAGCAGCAAGGATTAGGATCGCGACAGAATTTAGCGACGTGCCCAAACTGTTGGCAGTTGCCGCAGCGGACCAGCTCAACGTCGTCCACGAAGCGACACATCGCCCAATCGATAAACAGTTTTTCTTTTGAATTGATTAGGTGTTTACGCACAGCGGGGTCTAATTCGATACCTATCCATTTCCTGTTGTTGTAATCTTTATTTAAATTACGACGTCTTACTATTTTTGTTGAACGCAAAAATTGTTCTTGAGACATATTCATTTCGCCATTAATATTTTGATTAAAAAGTGCGAGAAGGAAATTATCATCCGTCATATGTTGCGGTACATCTTTTATGAGAATACGTGGGTTACGTCCTTTAGGCGACTCGAGTCGCAGACCGGCCGATTTAAGCGCTTCCACGGATTTAAGTTTATTAACTTGCGACTCGCTAGTTAGTCGCAAGATCACACCCGAATTAGCTGTTTTTTTGACGCCGTGAAATTGAAAACCGTCGGCCGGGTTGATGACTTTCATCAGAGCTTGTTTTGTCTCCGACGATGATTTTAATTCCCCCGATTTTTCTTGTGTCGGATAGGCAATAACGCAGGGAAGCGGTTTTCGGGTCTCGACTGGCGGCACTGACTTCGCAAGTCTTAGTTTAAGCGCGTCCGAGTAGGAGGTAGAAGGCGCGGCGGCAACTGTTTGTACGACGGGATTAGTTTTGGCAGCTAACAATTCGCGTTCCATATTAGCGACCTTGGTTTCCAAGGAGGAGTTCTTTATGGCGAGAAGTGAGACGATCGTAGTTATTTTTTGAGTCATACTCATAATATCGGACTTGTTGGCAAAATTATTACGGCGAGACACGGTGTCGTTTGCGAACTCGTTTATTTTGGCTAAGTACGAGCTAGCTTCGCGGACGAGCTCGTAATAATTGCAAGCATCGTCGGATGCGCGGCTTGTGTCTAATAATGACGTAACGGGGGACAGCAGAGGCTCGTCCCTAGTGGGTTGGTGACGCTTCTCCACAGGTGACAAGGAGGAAGGAGATAATTCCGACAACAAACGTTTACCGGACGATAATGTCGGAGAACGAGGAGTTTTATCGCTTCTATTAAACGGGTTTGTATCTTTATCTGGCGGCATATTATTTTGGCTCGACATTGTGAGTTAATATAAAATTTGAATGTACCAATTACACTTATTTAATTTAAATTAGAATGAAACAAAAGTTTAGCTTAATAATCACAGTCAGCTGATCGCAAGGCAGGCCGGCGCCGCGCGAGCGGTACCGACACACACAATATTTTACCTACCTACAATTCCCTACTGATAAAAGTGAACAAAGAAATTTACTTACCGAGTTAAATCCAATAAAATACGAGCAAATGTGTTAAAAAACTTACAGTACACGTAGATTACACCGTTACCTAGCTAATTACACACACTCAGCACGAATTTACCGATTTAAAACCACCGAAAATAATTTTTAATCCCGGAGCGCACGTCAGACGATGTTAACCGTACGGAGGCCGCGGGGGGAGGAGGAGAAAAATTTAATATCAATATATTAAATTTTTACTAATCATAGAAAACAGTATAGAAATCAAAATAAAATTAAGATTTATAAAGAATTAACGACTTACCCACAGTACTGAGTTTTTGACTGGCCCTGCGCAAGATTATGTCACATCCGACGAGCTAGCACTCATACTGTTATAGTGGCAAAGAAATGCTGCAGTTCTTAGCTGACAATATTACCAACTAAACATAATTAATAGGTATTTGACCATGTATACGTGTTTTTTGGTGAAAATTTTCGCATTTGAAAGTTACACAAAGGACTGACGAATGAAACCTATGACAAAGTTTCCTCTCTTTTTTAATTTTTTTTAAGAGCCTATGCTGTCCCACTGCTGGGCAAAGGCCTCCCCCAAAGTCTTCCAGTTCTCTCGATTCAACGCAGCCGTAGGCCAACCTGGCTCGTATTTGTCTAACTCATCGCGCCATCTTTTTCGAGGCCGGCCACGGCGGCGTCGTCCATCATTTGGTACCCATTCTGTGGTGATCTTTGCCCAGCGGTCAGGATGCATACGGCTTGTATGGCCCGCCCAGTCCCATTTTAGCTTGGCAGCTTTTATGCCGACGTCTGCAATACCAGTTTTGGAGCGCAGTGTACTATTATTTCTTATTCGGTCGGCTAGTCTGACCCCTAATATGCTGAGCTTCATCGCTCTTTGACAAACCCCGAGCTGGGACCGTTGCGACTCGGTCAATGACCAGGTCTGAGCACCGTAAGTTAGGACGGGCAAAATACACATGTCGACGAGTCTGCGTTTCAGGGAGATTGGTAAATCTCCCTTCATCAGCGTCTTCATGGACCAGTAGCTCTTCCAGGAGTTTTCGATTCGTCGATCGACTTCCTTCCCTTGTCTGTTATCAAAAGAGACTAGGTGGCCCAAGTAGATGTACTCGTCGACATAATGTATTTCTTGCCCGTCTACCTCAACCTTACACTTTTTGTTTTTACATTATGAAAGTCCTGACGTTCATTATAACGTACATTAAAGATTGTAATTATATATCAAGTTTTCTGAAATTAATCGTAAAATCTGATGTACAGTCTCTTGATTGAACCTTTTTGGGTTTGTGACAGGCCAAAGAACTGACGTTTTGAGCATACTCTTTTAATTTTATACAATTTCTAATTAAATTACGTATCTGAAATTGAGTGACCAATTAAAGGAGATTACATTCTTTTAAAATTAAGTATAAAATATTTAAAATATAATGTGATTTAATATATATTGGCTGGTGACAGCGAGTTACCCAATTTTTGTAGAATCACCCATACCTAGATACCTCGACCAGCATTGGTCCGACATACTTTGCCAATCAACCAATTTCTCTGATAGTACACTGTTATAGTTCGTTTCAAATATAAAAAAATCGTACATTAACTTATTACCTGTCTCTTTCAGTCTGATTTCCAAAGAAGTTCAACTACAGGCCAGAATTAGATCAATACGCTTAGCCCTCTTTGTATAGAAGTGGCATTAGGGTTGTGGGTAACTCGCATCATTTCCCCTAAGCGTTATTTTATACAATTCATCAACGAGGGAGCAATCTAGGAACTTACTTTCCTTTGTACTATTACTAAGGGCAGTTACACATTTGCGATGGATTTCGACCCTGCACCCTGCCATTACGTCAGTTTCGCAGGCTGTGTGTGTGGATGTTCAGTAGCTTATGGTTGCGTACATCTTTACTACATAATTATTACGGTAGGAGTTTGTGACATTGTAGCAGCCAGCAGGTAATGGATCATCGGAACGGAAAAAAAATACCACCAATAGAATGTCAGGTTAATTTAAATGTTATCTAATATAATATATAAATCTCCTGTCACGATGTTTGTCCGCGATGGATTCCTAAACTACTTAACCGATTTTAATGTTTTTTTATTTTTTTTTTAATGTGTGCTTTTTTCCAACTTGAGAGATAGGATAGCTTAGATCTTTAATTATAGTCGCAATTTTATTTTATTGCAAATTATTTGTCTATAAAGAGCGGCCATTGTTTATGCGACGCGGGTCACGGGATAGCGATGGACGTTGCCATGGTGACATACTTATTTAGTCACTAATTCAATAAAATAATACGGGCGATATACTTTATATAATAATATGGCAAAGAAACGTTTGCCGGGACAGCTAGTAGGCTATAAATATTTTTTCTTAAATCTTAATTCCAACATGTAGCTGCTTCATTAGGGGATCAAAGTTTGTATGCCTTTTATACTATTACTGAACGAAGCCGCGGGCAAAAGCTAGTTGACATAGTATAATGCAGCCATCTGCGATTGTTTCTATGACATTATCTGTTATATTATGGTACTGAATTACTGTCGCTACAAAGTCTGTCGGAGTTTGTGCCAACAGCAGTTAACCTACATATACCCGGAACACGAAGAAAGAGGGTGGCCAGTTGGCCACATCTCCGAACAATTGGGAAACAAACACTACCTTGGAAGATTAAGTTGGAAAAGAGAAAAACAGGAAAATAATGCTCGGCTTACATCATTTCAATCCAGTAATCCAATACAGCGCTGGGATTGATACTGAAATGACGTAAACTGTCACTGGAAGCACTGGAATGCAATTCAGTGTATTCCAGTACCCGTTTACATTATTCCAGTAGCAATCCAGCGCTGTATTGGGTTCCTGGATTGGAATAACGTAAACCAGCTACTATTTGTGCGGCCACTACGTATCTCTTGTCTTGTAATCCTGTAAAATACATTATTTCTGGTTACCATAGCCATTGTCCTGAGAAACACTGAACTCTAGGGCCACATGTTAAACAACCTGCCCGCATAATCTACAAAAGGATTAGCTGAGTCAGAGAAAACTGATAACCAAGATATCGTTTCTACGAACGAAACGGTTCTGTCAGTGACGCAGTTTGAGATCTGAGAAGTTAGAGAGTGTTCATTTTAAAGTATTTTAATTGATAAACAAAATAATAATTAATTTATAAGTTGCAAAAATTTGTATTTAGTAGAACTTCGCCAAGATCAAACAATATTGTTTTGGTTCATATATATAAATGACTAGCGACCCGTCTCGGCGTCGCACGGGTATAAAATATATAGCCACTGAAAAAATGATTAAAATCGATAGCATATGATCCTTCACGTGGTCTACTTCTTATCTGTGCCAAATAACATAAAAATTGCTCCAGTAGTTCGCGAGATTTAAAGCCCTTTCAAATAATTTCCCCCGTTTTTTCCACATTCTCCTATTAGTCTTAGCGTGACAAAATATGGCCTATAGCCTTCCTCAATAAATGGGCTATCTAACACTGAAATAAATTTTCAAATCGGACCAGTAGTTCCTGAGATTAGCGCGTTCAAGTTAGCCCTTACAAATAATTTTCCCCGTTTTTTCCACATTTTCCTCTATTTCTTCGGTCCTATTAGTTTTAGCGTGATAAAATATAGCCTATAAGCCTTACTCGATAAATGGGCTATTGCGTAGTTTTAAAGATTAAAGGGAACAAAGGGACATGAGGGAAAAAAGCGACTTTGTTTTATAATATGTATATAGAAAAGTCATGGGACAGACTGTTTTTTTTTTCATAATTTTAAGTAGTCAGGTAATTGGTTGGGTATAGTTTTTGAAAAGTTTCATTTTATGCTTACAAATAAATAATAATATACATATTACATATTATAGCATATTAACCCAGTACCATACCGTAATTATAAAACGGACCAATTAAACAGACCTTTATCAGCTGGCCTTGTACGATAATGAACCAATGACATCCATTATGTTGTACTTTCCACTTACATGTTACAACTTAAAATGTGTAGTAGGTTACAACTTGTAAACTAATAATGTAAAAAGTAAGCATAATATATTATTATTTTTAGTAATCCCCGGGACTTTTCAAGTGAATGTCAAAAACAGGTGTAGAATGTAAGCAGGAAAACCAACAAAAGTAAATATATAATTCGGTTTATCAGTTTAGGAGCTAAGCTAGCATGCACAAAACTTAAATTAAAACTTCTTCTTTATTTCACGTATGAAGACAATTATTTTTTGAGGCCCACCGCCCAATATAAGTTTTTTTTATAACAAAGGTAAGACAAAATAATGAGTCAATTATTACCTCGATCGTGGAAAAACCAGACACAATAGCTTATCTATTGTTATCGCGGCCGCATGTGGCCGCTTGGGAGTTGAAGCATTATTACCAACTTTAACCAATCAAGAAACAAAATGTGGTAAGTAAGAAAATTAAAATTTCAGGAGTCAACGAATTGAACGGTAAACTTCTCATTATAAACGTTATTCCCAGTGTTTCGTTAGCGCTATATTACACAATCATTTGTTTGCATAGGGCTACCAACATTTTTAACACAAAGAACTATTGCCTACCCTTTTAAGGGCCGCTACGTCTACAAATTACGCGGTAATTTATGGGAGGAGGTGATCCAGCCAAATCTCTAGACTGCAGCTATCCCCAGACCCCAACCCGCTGCCAAATTTTGACAGCCAACCAATCACAGAGCCTGAACCGCGTGTCTTGAGGCCGAGATGCATCTTGAGTACTGACTATTTATACCGGCCTGAGTGCGACATACATTTTTAACGATTGCTTATTAAAAACAAAAGCAAACCACCCGTTTACTTTAATCGCCGTGTAAAAATTTTTGCTAGAAAAAGGTTACTGTTTTAACAGAAACTAGGACGCATTAAAGTAAAACCATTTTAAAAGACCAGACCGCAGCACGAAAGGAAATGGCAGCCCTGGCAATGCCGGTAACAAATATAAATTACCTCCGAACACAGCTGGATTTTTCTAGTTCGTACCGGAATTAACTGGTATTTACACACGAAATTCATATTTTTCTACTTTTGGTGTCCATAATTTATAGTTGATAAAGTAATATATGTTTATATTTTTAGCAGCTTTATTAAACACAAAGTAAAGTTCCTAAGTGCAGTATTTTAATTATTTTAAAATTTGTGTCTGTATGTTTATATGCTGTTTGTTCGTCTGTCCTTTCAAAGTTTACCGATGATGAAATTTGAAGATTCTTTAAATCCCGGGACAAAAATGTTGTAAGTACCTAATACGGAAAAAATACGGCTTCTGCGCGAGTCTTTATAATAATAAAACTTGCAATATCTAATAAGAATGAATTTATATTTATAAATACATATTCGAATAACGATTTCGAATCTCCATCCAAATGAACAGGCGGGCCTTAATTTTATTCACGTTCAATGCGTCCTTCCCTTGGCACTCGCAAAGGTCACGAACTCGGAGGGCGCCGCATGAATGAGGCCCTCGATGCCCGGGCGACGGGGGGAGAGGAGGTAACCCTGCTTCCCCCCTAAGGGGTGGATCACACCCCACCGTACAACAACCCCGCTATCTCCGAGACCCGGGATGGCCAAAAACGCGGCGCCGGCTGCGGGCTGGGCAAGACTTTGTCATTTCATGTTACGTCACAGTATAAATACAGTAGACTCTACTGCAGTGGAAACATACTCTATTGTGTAAAGCAGCGTTTCCACAGGAGCTGTACTGCGAAGAATGTGTAAGATACATTAGAATCACTGCGCTGAGCGAGGTCGGCAAATGAATCGTTTCTGTTGATTCTCAAGAACACATATTTTGTCGCATCGCCACTCCGAAAGAAACACATGACTCTGCTACATCCTAAAAATCATGGTCAATATAAGCAGTTTTAAGCACGTAAGACTACACGATACTGCATTGTTTGCTACGTCAAGTTTGTTAAAATCTTAGGTGCGTGGACCGATTCGAGCGGTCTATTATGAAGATGACTACTGTATATTATTCATATTGCACTTTCGTGTACGGAAATTATTTCTTTGATACCGCGATCACGTTACGTATAGTAAGTAATTAGTTACAAAAAAAAACTTCGTTAAAGTTATTTTAATACTTAACAATAAAAAATCGTTGATTTCAAAAGCCTATAAACGTGAAAGAAAACAGCTATCTAAGGCCAATAGACGAACCTCTCTATAACTTGTGACAGGACTATATTATTATAGTACAAATGCTATATTGGCTACTAGCGACCCGCCCCGGCTTCGCACGGGTATTAAATATATAGCCACTGAAAAAATTATTAAAATCGATTCTGGAGTTTTGATTTATATTCATTATTACTACCCGTGGCCCGCATTGGTCGGTACCGCCGCAAAAGCTACGTCTCACAGGAAATTGGAGCCTTTTGCAGGGTAAAGGCAAATCAGTAGGGGTCATTGGTATTCTTGGTATTATCAGCTAATTCACCAGCAGGGCCGGTCATAATCTTCGCTACTGCGCACCCCCGCCTTAGTAACGCCCACTTCGAAACGGGCGTAAATCGCAATTTTTAATTTCACCATAACTTCTAAACCAAACGTCCAATTTTAATCATTCAAACACCAAATATTATATCTACACAAACTTTACTTAGTAATGAAATAATTAATTTTGATAAGGATTATCAGCATGAGTAAAATAAATGCGTTTAAATGTAGTCCAAAAAAATCAAGATTTTCGAATTAAAAAATTGGTTGCTGTGCCTCACTTGACATTGATAGGTATAGTGTGTCGCGGACATTTTTGTAGACATTTATAAGATCTACATTTACTTAGAACATTGTATGGTTCCATCTTTTATAGTTTAGGCAGCGTACGCTAAATAAGTAACTTTTCTGGTTGATTTTTTTCACCTTGTGTCAGAAAAACCCAAATATCTTACGGAACCCTATATTTTCCAAAATAAAAAGTAGCCAATGTTACTCGTAAATAATGTAGCTTTCGAATGGTGAAAGAATTTTTAAAATCGGTCCAGTAGTTTTTGAGCCTATTCATTACAATTAAACAAATAAACAAACAAACAAAGTTTACCTCTTTATAATATTAGTATAGATATCTCAAAAGCTGTTGAAACTTGAAGGTTTTTTTCTCCTGTCATATTCTAAGTCCTGTATTACTAATATCCTGAAGGTACTAACTTCACATTTATAGTGTTATAGAACACTTAATTCCTTATACATTACGTCTATCCTCCGTCCAATGACATTATACAAACATTCCCTGGAGAACCTCAGATGGTTTTCCGATACGCTGGGGATCTAGCTGTCTTCAAATACACATTAAAGTTGGAATCGAACGAACCATCATGGCTTAGTGGTTTAATGTATCTTGGTGATGGTTCGATACGAGTACTAATTTGTTTGTAAACGTGGTATCATTTAAAAGATATTAATAAACAATTAGACGTATCCCGCAGCATAGTTGCGCCTACATTATTTATTTTTCCAGCAAATATCCTGAATTTTTACTCTTACACCTTTCCCGTTACTCAAAGTATCTCAACACCAAACATAATAATCGATTCAGCAGGTTATATGTGTGTAACAGACAACTAGATCAGTCTTTCTATTTTCTAATGATAGGCAGACAGACACACCTTTCCATTTATATTAGTTTGTATAAGGTCACGGAAAGTCAACGTCAAAATCCATGTCTAATATTGTAGAATGAATCCCACCAAAAACATAAATGTAAAAAAGGAGAGCCAAGTTCAATACAAACATTATGCTTGTCCATGGACTTTGCCGTAAAAAGAATGGAGATCTAAATGAGTGACAAGTTCTATGGAAAATTTAAATATGTATTTATATGAACCAAATAACATTATGAACAAATAATAGAGTCTATTTCTTTGCTTTATTGAATATCTATAACGATTGATGTTACTTAAATAATGTGAGATCTTAAAGTAGATTAGATTTAACTTGGCCAGTTTTCATTACATCAGTCATTTCATAAAGTTATTGAACATTTTAATTCTGATGAAAACTAGCCAAGTCAAATCTAATCTAGATTAAGATCTCACATTATTTAAATAACATCAATCGTTATAGATATTCAATGAAGCAAAGAAATAGACTATTATTGGTTCATAATGTTATTTGGTTCATATAAATACATATTTAAATTTTCCATACAACTTGGCACTCATTTAGATCTCCATTCTTTTTACGGCGAAGTCCATAGACAAGCATAATGTTTGTATTGAACTTTGCTCTCCTTTTTTACATTTATGTTTTTGGTGGGATATCACTACTTTTTGTAAAGAAATTTTTTCCGAGCAGGTGTAGACACCTAAATCTTCCCATTTTAAACTTAAATATTCGACTATAGTCGCTCACAACCCTTAAGGGGCTGTCTCACCACTTCCTGATAAGTGTCGGATATGCTATCCACAACTTTAATGACAGATACTCCATACTTCATATGTCAGATAAGTTGTGGATAGCCTATCCGAAACATATCAGGAAGTGGAGAAACAACCCCAGGCTTGTTGAGTATCAGTCGAATAAAACAAAGAAAATTCAAGCAAATGGAATATGCAGCTGCCATCATGAGGCATTGGAATAATACGATGTAACACAAGTGTATTTCCAACTATTAACTCTACAAGTACAACTTTTTGTGCGAAAGTTAAGTAGCTATTAAAATACAGTAATACTGACAAATACAGAGTACATGTAATAAGTAGTAATACTGACAAAGACAGATGCCAATCGCAACTCTATTGCCCCTAATTCGTCCATCGCGCGGTAACCGTACATTTTTCTGGGATTAAAACAATTATATTATGTCCTTTCCCGGGACTCTAACTATAATATCTCCATACCACTTATCAGAACAATCGGTACAAGCAGTTTGGGCGTGAAGGGCTAATAGACAGACAGACACACTTTTGCATTTATAATATTAGTATTTAGTATGAAATTGTAGTGTGAATTAAAGTATGAAATTATTGTGTGCTACTGTGTTGCTCTGGAGCGTTTTCACGTACATTTACTGATTAACTTCTGTTCTGTGTATTATTATGTTGATATTATGTTGACTGTTGTTGGCCGTTGACCGGTTGCTTGTGTTGCTACACCCTGTATTACAAGGTTTTTCGTATGGGGATTGAGGACACAACTTATTTTTGGGCTTTTTTAAAGGATTTTATACCCAAACGGTAAAAACGATACCCAATTACTGAGACTTCGATGTCTGTCCGTCTGTATGTCCCTCTCTCTGACTGTATCCAGGCTGTATCTCGAGACCCGCTGTAGCTAGAGTTCTAAAATTTTTACAGATTGTGTGTTTCTGTTGCCGCTATAACAACATATACTGAAAATAAAATGAAATTAATATTTAAGGGGGGCTCCCATACAACAAACGTGATTTTTTTTGGTCTTTTTTGCTCATAATCAATAACGGAAGCCGGTAGACACTTGAAATATTCGCGAAATCTTTAATTGTATGTTTACTTTCATAATTTATTATAAAATTAAATAAATATTTAAGGGGGGCTCCCATACAAAAAACATAATTTTCGCTCTGTCCGACTCACACTTGGCCGATTTTTTTTATTTTTGGATTTTTCCCTGAGCTTTCACACAATTACCGAGGTTGATTCCAAATTTCAGCCTTCTAGGTCATCTGGAAGTGGGTTAGAATTGTGATCAATAGGTCAATCAGTCAGTCAGTGATAAAAATTACGATTTTCGGACGAGATTATCTAAATAACCGTTTGAGATTTGTTTATGAAATTTAGAGCATATAATTACCTCGCAAGTCTCATTATATGAGCCAAATTTGAAACGTTTATGTTAAATAGTTTTTGAATTATGAGGGGGTCAAAAGTGGCTTCAAATGGTTCGTGTAATATTACACACGGTGCTGCTCGCCAGTTCTGTTTTACTTGAACTCGGCTTGACACGCTACCGCGTGTCTAGATCGTCAGAGTACGTTGGAAATCCCAGCTCCTATACTGAGTCAGCGGCGAAGCACGAAGCTACCTGCGGTTTTCCGGCCGCATGGCCCCCCACAATATAAATACACACAGTAGAATAGAACATCATCATACGACGTGGGAGAGCCATACGACTACGGGCCGGCTCGACCGGAGAAATACCACGGGCTCACAAAAAACCGGCGTGAAACAGTGCTTGCGCTGTGTTTCGCCGAGTGAGTGAGTTTACCGGAGGCCCAATCCTCTACCCTTTTCCCTTCCCTACCCTCCCCTATTACCCCATTCCCTCTTAAAAGGCCGGCAACGCACCTGCAGCTCTGATGCTGCGAGTGTCCATGGGCGACGGAAGTTGCTTTCCATCAGGTGATCCGTTTACTCGTTTGCCACCTTATTTCTAAAAAAAAGAGACCACGCAAAGCAGCACACACAAGCTAGATCTTTATCTGAATAAAGAGCAAAAGCAATGCGAGTCATACGTGAGTCAAACTTGTCTGTTTTCGGCGAAATTAATAATTAGAATACGGCCGCGTTACTCTACTGTATATGTACTTTTATTGTGACCTCTTACTGCAGGTTCGAATCGTGATCACATCCATGATTGGTGTGAAAGATTAGATGCGGCTGTTCAAAGGATACTTGATAGAATATTGGTGATATTGGGTAGGGTAAGAATATTAAAGTTGTGACTCCCAGTAAGATGCTCCGCAAGTATTATTAAGGTTTAATTTCATCAACGACTGTTAAAGTTAATGCTCGAATTAGTATCACGTTACCTCTTTCGTTTTTCATGTCAATTAAAGAGACGATATGACATTTTAACAAGCTGTTAACACTAACAAGCGTTAGTGAAATTGGGCCTAAGGATCTTACGACAGGGGTTTGGTAGTAGCTATTTCACAATGTCTTGGACAACATTTTTTGTTGATTTTGAGCCTTCGGCTACGGCTTAGGTTTCGCCTAACGTGGCCTTCGGTCGAACACTACTATTTTAGGAAGAATTCATACCAAGATACGAATGATAATAAATGACGATACTTTTAATAAGATTGTTAGTATGAACGTGTTAAAAATAGCCGATGTGAATATCAAATAACCACGCTATTGAACTTCTGTAAAAAAACCCTAAAACTTGTACCTAGTAGGCTAGTCATGTCAAACGATAATTTAAATGTATTTTTTTGTTTCATGCTTTTTATATCTTATAATTGAGAAACTAATATCACATCGGACTAAATACTATATTATGATGGCTTGATAGATAGAAAATTTAACATATATTATAATGTAGTTCACACAAACATAAAATATGGATTGTATGTAAGGATATTACATTAATTTTACAAAGAGGGTAGGCCGGGCGCCATTTTTTTTTTGCACATTGACCTACTAACTTTTTTGCATAGATTTTTCCCGGAACTGAGGGGTTAAGGCTATGACGTTGTCACGTTCAACTATCGTCAGTAAACCGACTTTACAGATAACCGATTTTTTTTGACAGATTCTCCATACTGGATCTGTCAAGTTAATTGGTGGATAGCCTATTTGGCACATTATCAGAAAGTGGTGACTGGTGAAACAGGCCCTTACAGTGCGTTCAGTTATTTTATATTGCAGTTCATGTAGTTCTTATTTCTTCGGCATAATGGTCTCGTGGGAGGTAGGATAATTCTGAACGGACTCTTCATAGAGATTTTCGCTACGGATTCCTGTGTTCCTTTCAAATTCTACCAGATGTAAGCTGACTTTACCTGTACTTGAAATTTTTCTATGATTAGACACTTAGGGGCGATTTCATCAAAGAAATGGAACGCGTTCGATGTACACTGAACCGGTTCAAAACGTATAAGCGCGATTATAACATCGAATTGCATTTCGCCAACATAAACTGAACGCGTTCACAGCAAATCCGAGTTTTATCTTCTGAACGCCCAAAGTCCGAAGTTTAACGTCATAAAACCCGTTCAAGCCCTGTCATGGCGGAACGAAAAACATAGACAAAAGAAATGTCAAAATAACAGTTTTGACACATGTGTTTGGTTAGTTTATGTATTGTTTCTTACTAATTTGTAGTTAAATTAACGTGAAAAGGCTTTAAAATGATGAAAAAATGTAAAATAATCGCGTGACGTCACGTAAACTTAGATTTAATAATCGCGATCAATAGAATTTTGTGAAATCCATTTGAAAGAGAACGAGATTTACGTCGCTGCATGAACGCGTTCAATGGGATCTAAGTTTTATAAAACGAAGTTTTATGTGTGATTGGTGAAATCCCACCTTAGCCTCTAAAATAGAAAATGATTGGTAGTTTTACATTGATAATTATTATTTTTGGGTAATCAAGGGAAAATCACGTTTCATTTTAAAGCTATCTACTAAGCCACAATCAAAATCTTAATTGGTCCGCCGATATACAAGTTATCTTGCCCTGTCCATAGACAGCCTGGACATATTATCCAGGAAAATATTTCTAAATAATCCAAAACTTTTTTTAATCGAAACGACCTTACTGACACACAAAACCGCGACCCAAGATGGCGGGGAGTCAACGAACTAGGATTGCATTCGATTCCTTTTGGAATTCCGGCCGGTTCCTACAAACCTTCGAGATAAAGTGATCCTTATGTATTTGGCATTAAGGTTTTATCAGAGGTAGAATAGTCCTGAACGGGATGTACTAGGGTTACCAAGTCGCTAAACGTAATAACCGGACAAACGTTGTATTGCACATTAAAAGGCCGCACACATTGCTTGTGAATTTGTATGAATTGGTACGTTTCTGGCTAATAATAAGGCAACAATTTCTAACATTAACGTAGGAATTTCATATCAAATTAACAGAGGATGCCAAGCTACAGCCAGAATTTAGTTTTGGCCAGACCTACCATGGAAAAGATGAGTCTGACCAAGATTTCAATTTTTTTTTTGTCAGAAATTTCTATTTACTAACTCTTCTGATAAGCTATCAAAACATTACTTAAACAACCACAACTCTGTTAAATATAGATACTTCTATCCAAAGAACTTAGAAACCGGCAGAATTATTTTGCTCCGTGCTACAGCAATGCAACGGGCGAAAATTACTATCAGAGAAGTTGATTCATAGGCAGATGGCGGACCAACGTAATTTGGTCACGTTATGTCAAACCCAGCCGAAAAATCACGACTTATTGAAATGACATAACTCGATCAAATAACTTAGGCCCATCAACTGCCTCAATCAATTTCTTCGATGGCACATCTGCTATCAATCGGAAATTCTCCTGCTGCATTGCTGTCGCAAGAATCCAAATAGCTTTGTCCACACTGTGCCTTTTTCTGTTCGTCAAGGGCATGCGTTATAGCGCAGTCAACAGCGAACGTGAGGCATGCCCGCGACGCATGCAATCTGACCGTCCAAGACTTTCGCTATGTTATTAAAAATAACAGTTGGCGTTGCGTTTTTTTATATTGAATGCGCCAAAAAAAAACGAAAAAAGATGAAATTGAATGTCAAATGCAAGCAAATGTCCACATTATGCAATTACATCTTCAATTTTCGTCATCTTCTTTTTATTCAACTTTCGTTTGGCATATTTAATAATTGAATGCGTCAAAATCCACCCGCGTTGAAAGAAAAGTGTCATAGCAAGCGCTACGATTTCAACGCGCGTCACGTGCATGCCTCACGTTCGCTGCTGACTGCGCTATAACGCATGCCCTTGATGAACAAAAAAAGGCCCAGTGTGGACAAAGCTATTCACCTTGGCATATGCCAAGGTGAATAGCTTTGTCCACTATACTGTAATAGCTGTATACCGGGCATATGCCCGGGATTATCCGACTTAATCCTGACGGCTGGCAACCCTAGTCGTAACTATGAATAATTTTTGGCCGCGTACGCCTTACCTGTTGTCTTGAACCTGTTTGGACCTTTCCGAGAATTTCACACCGCATTATATCGGAGCGACGATCAAACGTTTGATATCGATAGAAATTAAACCTATAGGGGGTAAACGAGCTGCCGGTTCACCTGATGGGAAGCATAGCTTATTGTAGCACCAACTAGGCTAAAGTCATGAAGATACAAAACTTGGGTACCTAATAAGTTTCAATTTAAAGTTGTCCGTTATCCCTTTACGTGTAAATCGCAGAAAACTCCATGAAATGTTGTACAGAGATACTTTAAAGTTTGAATCACGTGGCAGGACATAAAATAGATTACACAAATTAATTTTACTGTTACCGTGCGATAAACCAATTTGAATATCTAGTTATTTTATAAACAATCAAGAAACTTGAGTGAAATCATCCACTTTCATAAAAATTACGATTATTACTTTTATGCAAGTAATCGTTGAAAATTAAAACTTTTCCTGTTTGTGATGCAAACGAAAGTGATTTAATTGATTTCGCTACGTGAGATGCAGATTCAATCGTTGCAACAACAGGCTCGTAGATTCAATCGTTGCAACAACAGGCTCTTGAACTACTTGCAAGAATAAAAAAATAATAATTCGTTGTTAAAATTCATATTAAACAGAGTAGACACTTGATAATGATAATAATATTATCTACTACTCTACGTTTGGCGTACTATTATATATTATATTTTGTGGTTTGGCTGATATACACATATTATTAACCATGATGGCGAAGCCGTCTATAGCATACACATTACACAGTCGATATCGTACATAGACTATCATAGAAGATTATTGTACGCTTGTAACCACTTGTATCGATTAGGGGCGTGGAGAGACCGCTTAAAAGCATTACCTGCGTTGTCAATAAAAAACTCTATCAAACAATTTTCCACTTCCAAAAAAAGACGTAAACCATAAAACTATATTTTCTCCATATAAATATTTCCGAGTTGCGGGTAGACGTAAAAACTGCTAATCGTTCAATCTCGCACGCCAGGCCGCAGCCCGCACGTCAGAATATCACGCCAGCCGTGAGAAAACACTATTGTATATTTTTTAACTATTTATGTATTATATTATGTACTTTATATAACTAGTAAGTGGTAACGTACATAAATAATAGCTCCCACTCCGGTTTCGGTGACGGTGCCCGGTTTCATTGATACCAGGCCAGCTACGCAGGAGTAATTTTATAGTGCCCAAGTGTGTGCGCAGTACACAAGAGCACTCTCTATTCTCTATACTCTCTATTCCTTATGCCCATCCGACGAATGGTCCATGGATCATCTTACTTGTCAGACAATCAGGTGATCAGCCTGCATTGTCCTAACCAAACTTGGAAATATCATGTTTCCAACGCGGGAATCGAACCCACGACCTTCGAATCAAGAGCCGCGCTCTATACGACTAGACCACGGAGGCGTTATATATCATAATAAGGGAAAATTGTCTAGTCACGGTGTAGTTCTATCTAGAAAATCTATAAGTTGATAGAAACTCCTGTGGGAGGCTTTTATTCGCTTGGGCCTTAGCAAATACGCTTTCTACGTATATAGAAACGTTAAGGACTGATTTCTCAACCATCCGAAAACTTTTACCGGAGCAAAGCATATTTTTGACGGATTTTGGACGAGAAAAGGATTTTTTAAAGATCCTATGCTGTTGGGCAGTGACATTATTCGGGCAAAATATAAACGACATTTGTAAAATTTGTCCTTAAGGAAAAAGATAGGGAACATCATGTTGAAATAATTATTGTCAGTAATAACTTGTAGGGATAGTCCATTAAATATAACATTAGAAACACTTTTTGGACTATATCTTCAAACCCCCAAAAATCCCGAGCAAATACCTCATGGCATGGCTCAAAAATAGAACGGCTTTATAAGTTTACACGTGGGGAGTTATCGATTGTGCCGCAGCCCGCACGCACCCTCAAATTCGAGCAGAGGGAACGGTCAGATACAAAAAAGGATCAAACATTAATAATGTTAGAAAAATATTGATATCTATAATTCTATATAACTAAAAATTAATTTTAAATTTTGTTAGCCTTGCTAAAACTCGAGAGCGCCTGAACCGATGTGGCTAATGACTTGAAATATTCGTGAAAGTCCAAGGAAGGTTTATAGGGTTGAAAATTAATGAGTTAAGTGATATGTAGTTCAAGGGTAGTTCAAAAAGATTGCGTGCTTATAAGTACGAAGAAGGGTAGCTATTTTATACGCAATTTAAAACTTTGCAACGCAAAAAAATCTTATATTTTCATTAATAACTCTACATAATATTATGTGAAGGCCAGCAGAGGCAAAGACCTTACTAAACATTGTACCAAAATTAAAATAAACTGCTCTTTTCGGCAAGGTCACTAAGGTCGCATTTTCCTCTACATTTAAACCACTCTAAGTTGGGGTTGATGGGCCAAAGATAACTGAGATAATGACTTGGGAGTTGGGACGACAATGTATTTTTGACTCTTATTTTCATTGGATTAAGGGTGGGGCTTTTTCGACCCGCATGGACCGCTTTTAACAGAGGAATTTTAGAAGACATAGTCTACTAAAATTCCTCTGTTCGGGGTAATGTTTTCTATTAAAATTTAAAATCTACGAATTACACATTACAGAGTATTCTCAAGGAGTTTTATCTAAAACGAATATTAATAAGACATCTAATACCTATCTGTTAGAAATCACTGTGTTTTGTCCCTGTCTATTTAGCGACTTTTCTAACGCATTAGGTTAAAGGGAAAAGAATGTTACAATAAGATAATATTATGTACTACATCTCTTTAACAATGTAGAACAAAAGACAATAAAAGATTTAATAACAATACATCGTGTTATTCGTGTAGCAAAACTATGTGACAATACTTTAGGTTGTGTATGAGGGCCCTATATAGATTGGCTGTGAAAGTAGCAGCGGTGAGAGTAACTTTTTTTTAACTTTTATATGAGAAAATTCATAACGCTGGAGCGCTTGCCCAAACAAATCACAAAATTGCTCTTTCATCGCTGCTACTTTCAAAGTAGACTCTATAATATGATGGACACAGTCACATACACACCCTAAAGTATTATCATTTATTTTATCACTTAGTTCTGTTACACCTTTTATATGTAGACCTCCACGTAGACCTCCACGTAGAGGGGTCACCAATTAGTTTCGCTCGGGGTCCATATTAAGATGACCTGCGCGGTCCACACATTAAAAAAAATAATTAAACAAAGGTGATTACGGAATTTACAAATCAATGAGAAATGTGACAATTTTTGTAGCTACTTATCTCTCTGATGTTTGGAGTGAAATTAGTGCAAGCTATTGGAATTTAATCCTGGAGATGTTCATGGAGACCGATTTTTAACGAATTTATTCTTTGAAAATGCTTGGTCCGCGCACAATGGGTCGGCGGTCAGGACGCGGACCGCGGTCCGCTATTTGGTGACCCCTGATGTAGATCATACGACATACTTACTGTGTATTGTTATACAATGGTTTTTTCTATGTCTCATAAATAATAATACATGTATAATTATATACATATTACATAGTACACTACATATGTTGTTAATTTGTTATGTATATTATTAACTTTATATGTGGATCTTTTTATTAAGGGCCTGTAGATCATACGACATACTTACTGTGTATTGTTAATTGTTATACAGTGGTTTTTTACACGTCTTATAAATATACATATATTACTGAATAGTTAACTATGATATATGTTACATATGTATTATTGTCTGTATTTGTGTATGTTTTTATTAAGGGCCTAAACATTTGCGTCCACGGGCTTAATGTGCGTACCACAGATAAAAAAACTTCCCCGGCGATAATGACGGGGTCGGTCGGGGCAAAAAACATGTCTTACGAAGGAAAAAAAAGAAAACAGGCTTCCTACGTGCTCCACGGCAGATGTTATGATACGTGCCTACTGCCCGCATGCTATTTAATTTTACTAGCTTTATTGTAGTCAAGAAATAAATATGAAGAAGGCTTGATTATGTAGAAAAAAAATTATCCTGGAATATACAAATGAACACAATGTTTTTTTTATTTTTTTTATTTTTATTTACGTAGCGAACGTTTAAGTTACAGAAACAGTAAAAATTGAACTGTTTTTAGATACCTACCTATTTATTAAGCACTTGCTAAGATATTATATTAGACATCGAGAATCGACATGATTTCGGTGGTTTTGGTTTGGCCACTAAGATTTCTCTACTTCATGTCTAACAACTCTATATTTGTGTATTTCAATTTTCAATATATTTTATTTTAAACGTCTGCTTCTGACTATGCAGCGTATAGGTGTACTACTTCTTATTATATTATAGCAGTTAGCACACACTTTGCCTCCCTTCACGTCACTTTCATCACTATTCATTTTTTTTTTAGTTATTATAACACAATGTATAATATGTAGATTTTTTGTGTAAGTATATTTATTAAAACAGGACTGGTGACTTGTGTGGTCTGTCATTCGCCTGACAGTCTGGATCCACTGAAAATCAGGGACTGCGAACTGCGGTCATTACCTGAGTGGATGCCAATTCAGTTTTTGATCATTACACTACCTGCCTTACTTTGTCTGACTTAATATTATTGTGCCAATATTAAATAAGTATGTTATTGTTGTATTTTTTTTTTATAGATACTTTGTTGGTAATATGCATAATTAGTGCAGTCGCCAGAGGTTTTAACCTCCGAAAATTGACATAGTGAATGGATTTTTGTTTTTGAGGTGTCATTTTCTTTTTTACACTATAACTTGCAAAGTTTACCAAAAATTTTTTTGTGCTTTTAATTTTTTAGTTAAGGGAAAAGACCTAATGCTAGACACGGAACTAATAGATGACACTTACGAAAAAAATACCATAAAAATAAGAATTACTCTACTTATTTCTCAACACTGTAAATTTTATAAGCTTCTCAAGCTATCTGTTGAATTGAAAAAATATATTAGAGACGCCTTCGGGAACAAAATTTTAAAATGGGATCAGTTTTCGTAAACAATGTGACCGCGTCGACACGCGCTAGGCAATTTCTTAGCAAATAGGTTAAGAAAGGCGAAATTTTGCACGTAAGTTTTGAATACATTTATTTGATTTTTTGTAATTTCTATTGATTTCATTGGATTAATGGTCATGTTGTAAACACTAATTAATGTTTATTTATGATTTTTTATCCATTTTCCCTAACAATATAAAGGGTGTCTACTATTAGTTCTTGAAAATGTAAAAAACCTAATAGATGACATGGATCTCATCTTTTAGTTTTGCAATACATACTAAAGTTATTTTGTAGTTAATTCTACTGTAAATATCATCACTATTCTCTGAAAATATAATTCTATTAACAAACTAACAACTTAGAACTACTGTACCGAAAAATGGACATGGTGTCTAATATTAGACCTTGTACTGGTCTAAAAATCGATTGCTTTAGTTTTTTAGCAGTAAAAAGAAGAAAAAGGAGAGCTGAGAAAAGAAAGAAGAAAAAAGAAGAGGCAAGAGAAGCATGGAGACTAAAGACTGAAAATAAATTAGCTAGGAAAAAAATATGAAAAATAAAAATAAAAGAAAAAAATAAAATAAAAAAAATATGAAAAATAAAAAAAAAGGAAAGATAGTCTCAGCATGGAAGAAGAATGGATAGAATCTGGAGACAACGTGGATAATATTTCTGATGCATGTAGTTATTATGATGAAGTAAATGAAATCTTTTGAAAAACGGCAAATAAAGACCTAATAATATGAAAAATGTAAAATGTAATTAAATGTTCTATGTCAACTATTAGTTCATATTGGTGTCTACTATTAGTGATGTTCGTTTTTTGTGATGTCATCTATTAGTTCTTTTGACTAAGTTTACAAAAAGACCAATAATATTTTGTTTTATTGATTTGTCAGAGAATAATTATAATAATTTTATTTTGTAAGAGTTACTGAAGACATGGAAGAAGTTATCAATCCTTTATTTTCATAAATATATATTTTATAACATTCAAATGTTTCATGTTTCCTTAAAGTGTCTGCCATTAGGTCTCTTCCCTTACTTAACCCATCAGTCGGGGCAAAACGAGACACAATAGCTTTTTCATTGTTATCGCGGCCGGATATGGCCGCTTGGGGCTTCATGAATTAATTGAAGATTAATATTTCACCATATAAAAAAGGTCCAGAAAAAAAAATTTTTCTTGTTCCTGTTATTTAATGACTCTTATCCGATTGTTTAAGTTGAAAATTAACCAAATACACAATTTTTAAAAAAGAAAGTTTGCTTTGCTAAGCTAAATACAACTATAAGGTTTTTGCAAAGTTTTTAGAGATTAACGCTCGTCGTAACCAAGATAAAAGGGTTTGGGTGGATTTAAGGGTTGTAACGAAAAGTGTGTTAAACTGACTTGTTGTGTGTATTTAATTTTTAGAGAAAAGAAAACTTTTAAGTACTTAAAAACGTTTAAATATCTCCAAAAATGTGTAAAATAGACCGATCATCTTTTTCTATATTTGTCGAGAATTTATTTAAGTGAGAGCTAAAACATTAAATGCATCGACAAATGAAAGACTTTTTCTAGTCTTTGAAATATATTTAAACTTCCTACTTAAAGCCAGAAAAAAAATTGGGTGCTACAAATCTCACGTACATACTAAAGACGCATGCTGCGACCTATGTTTGGAAAATGCTTACCTGAATACAAAAAATATCAGTTCTTAATCTAATTTGTATTTTTTTCCTTTAAGTATGTTTTAGCAAATACAATTTATGAAAAAAAAAATAATTCATTTTATTCTGTAAAAACGTAACCAAAAGAAATAAAATACAGATTTTCTTCGAAATATCCGTGAAAAGTTTGTGCTACATTTTCAGAAAATTCAATAAAGTAAGAGCTAAAAAGTAATACACATTAAGAAATAGAAGGCTTTGTTAAGCCTAAAAAATAATTTTAAACTTCCTATTTAAAACCAAAGAAAAATAGGAACGCCATTTACCTGGCGAGGCACACAACAAGCACATTTGGAGGTATGCTCATCTACATACAAAAATATTAATTTTAAATCTAAATTATATATTTTTTCAACTTATTTTCTTTCTTTGGAATATAAGTAACGATACAAATCAAAAAAAATATATTTTATTATTTTGCTATATATTTAAAAGAAAGAAATATGCAAATTTTCTTCAAAATTTTACAGTTTATGAGTTTACTTGAAGTGGAAGAGAATAATTTAAAAATCAAAAGCACAACTTTTCAATAGGTAAACTTTATTATTTATGTTATCAGCTAATCATTCCTTTTTTTCTTTTCAATTTTCATACACTATTGCAAAAATCGGAGGTTTGCACGATTTTTACGCTCTGGGAACTCCACTAAATATATTTATTGTGGATTGTTCTGTACCAGTTGTCAAAATTGTTTGTAACCTTGTACGTTCTACTTCTTTGGTTTTTTTTAGTTTTTGTTATTATTATACTTACTATTTTTTTTTAGTTATTATGTCTTGTGGTGTAATGGTCAAAAAAGGGGAATAAACGTTTATTTATTTATTTATTCTTCAAGCTGACATAAAAAGCTCTTATTGAAACTTTTAGCAACCTACACCTTTTTAATTCCCTATGGCCTATAGTATAATAGGCCTTATACAATCTACATACACACACATGTGTAATGTGTATGTGTGTGGGGCGCTGACCTCGCATCTGCACAGCCTGCGGTCGCCAGCGCGTAACGATCGCGTTACTGAAAACGGCGCAGGCGACCTGCTATACTAGACAGTAGACACCTACAGGGCGATTCACGTTCGACATGGATTTGGAAACTCTACCGTGCGGTCATTGGTCAATGCACAGACATAGATCAAGATAGATATATATATATATATATAAGATAGATAGATAAGATAAGACATACCGCATCTGTATTGTATGTACTTCGCGTGCCATATCGTCGCTGCGCGTGCGATACCGCGTATGAGCAGTTGGTAAATACCGCGTATCTGCTTTTTGATGATTTTACAGGAGGAAGAAAAAACTGAATATCTCAGCTATTTTGACTCCTATTACCGACTGAACTTAACAGCCAGTTCTTTGTACATTCCTTTAGTGGTTAGTAACGTAAATATGTTCGCAATTGGCTTAGGTTTTGTGTAAAGTCACTTACGCGTTTTTGTATTAAGTAAATACAAAATAAGTAGGCTTTATATTAAACATACGCGGTTTTGAAATCAAACAAATCAGTAAAAGGTTGCATTTTTTATTAGAAAAATCAAATATTTTATATTTTTTTACACTGTAACCTAGCAAAAATATGATGTGTTATTTACCAAATTCATTTTACAATATTATCTATTCTTAATTTTTAATTGATATCCCAATTTTTTATAGATTTTTGACTTTATCTGACAGAGATCATAATAATCATTTAAAATAAAAAATAATGATTTATTACATAAGTACATACTAAAGCCCTGCTCTTTCACGGACCTGAAGAAAAGGACCCCCACCCGGAGCACTTCTTATCAGAGGGTCGAAGGTCAAAATGAGTCTGACGCTTAAATGTAGGGACCACAGCAGCTGCAGCTATACTCTCCAGAGTAAAGCCGCCAGAATCCAGTCTGTCGGAGCTTAGCTCTGTACGGTGGTTCAATATGGGCAGATTCCTTAACAAATTTCGTAGTAATAAGGCGGGCATTAGCCGGGCGGTAGCTACTCTTCGCAATGTAGCGGTGAGGGTTACCAGGAGGTGTCGTACGGTCTCCTAGGTGGCAGCTAATGCCCTAGCGGGAGATCCTTCGTGGCTGCTGGTTACGAAGGTCTTCGCCAAGTTGCTCATCCTCGCTCAAGAGAGAACGTCGCAGCCTGCAGTGGGAGTTCCGGAGGGTTTAAAGGCAAGGAAAGCAACCTCGAGGCATACAATCGTTGGGCCATAGAGTAACGAAGATAATGAGCTATTCTCTGTTCCGGATCGGGAGTGTGGAGGAGTCATTATGCGAATCTCCAAATTTCTATGCAATTGGGGCTCCGGGTGAGGCTGGGAACCTACCCGGTTTAGCTAGTCCCGACGCCGAAGGGAACTCTACAATTTACCGAAGCGTTCCCTTACTTTGATGGTAGTCTGCTCCCTTTTGGAGAAGACCGTCCGGTCGTGAAAGGAGCCGTGTGTTTGACAAATCCAGAACATCCCTCCGTATACGGCTGGAGGCAACTCGCAGGTGGTTTTAGTGGGTAGGTTTAGCACTACTAGTCGCCCATATCCCCGGGGTGATTTAGCTTAACTGAGCTACTTCCCGAACCTGGTGATCATATTTTGTCGTGGCGATTAGTTGCCACTTGCCGCCTGTATTGTTAAGATGAAGATATGATGATCACATGACGTAATCTTTCTTGATCTTCAAAGCAATGGCAATGGTGGTAAATTAATTGAAACATTCTAGCTTGAATACAATACATAATATGAACAATATTAAACAATAATTAAAATATACTTACGTGGTGGTTTATCTCAGAAAAATAGTTATTTCTAGGAGCACTTACTATTTTCGATATATTTTTCTTGCCGCTGTAGTAAATACGCGGAATTGCTTCTAACTTTCGGCCGCCTACTGTTCCGCGGTATTGTTTCGATGGCAAAATGTACGTTTCTAATTGGATATTTTAAATTCTGTGAAGCCTAATATAAGCCAATATGCGTTTCGAATCGGCTGGCACAAAATCGAAATTTTAAAATTGCCTAAATGCCTAAAAGTGCCGTATTGAGCTGTAGAAATTCAAATAGAAACGTAGGCCTTGATAATGGACACGTTTCTTATTATCGCGTCACAGTGGTAGGAAAAAAGTGACATGCCCGTTTTCATACAAATGGAGCGACATGCGGTATCTAGTGGGTCAATGCCTACCGCGGCGAACGTTTTCGCGCGATGAAGCTTCCGAATCCGAGGCGACTTACGCATTGTGAATCAGGGCTCTATATTGGAATTTGGAGCGTAGTCATTAATTAGTTAAGTAGTTTAATCAATCGTTACTCTGGCCACACCATACTCTACGAGCTTCTGCTGACGCGAAACAAGGCAAAGAACAGAGCGTTGGGTACGCAGATATGACGATTTTAGTAGAACCATGATATAAGATCGTAAAAGTTTGGACAAATTACAGAGGCCATTTTGTTGTTTGTATTTTTTACACAGAGTTGTTTTTTCGTAACCGTTGTGCGAGGGCCGAGGCCTACGCACCTACCGCTAGGCGTGGAAAATTCTGAACTTTTTAAAGAATCAGCCATTGATTTTTCACTGTTGGAAACAGAAAAGGCCGAGGCGTTTAATTAATGTCCTGTCGATATCAGAAATATTATGTAATATTTTATATTTCATAGCCTCTCTAATCTCTTTAATGAAATATCAAATAACGTAAATATATATACTTAGTTACTTCCAATTCAGACTTCAGAAACTATATTATGCTTGTTAGAAAATGCACGTCAATTTAAAGTTCAATTTGATGAGTTAAAAAATAGGATCTATTACTGCAATTTCACGCTAGACGGCAGCACCAGCACGGACAGTAGGTAAACAAAAAGTTTTGTTCGACAAAGTTTCTGTCAATACACTTATATGACGTGTGCAACATGTCGGATTTTGGTCGGATTATATTGTGTGTGCTAGTAACGCCCTCGGCTCCGACCTTTGCGTAATATTCCCTATTTATGACAGGCGTGCGCAGAGTAGCAAAATATGTCATGGACTTAGAAAACCTCTTTGTTCGGTTTTGGTCTGGACCGCACTCTTCCTAATGCATTGTCAAGAGTTCTGCGCAGTAAGATATTAATTACTGGGCGAAGCTTTGTGCAGTGACATTCGACACCGCAACCGGAGCCGAGTGCACGGTGGAAACAAACCGGATCCGAACCCGGGACCGGTCACCAGACAATCGCACTGGGAATCTAGCTTTGAATACGATATGTGCGCAGTTATAAATCTAGGTAATTTCTTAGGGTTACGCGAATATAGTTTGAATACTTAGGAATTTAGCCACGGAGCAAGCTCAAGCTAAAAATCTGCAGTCTCTGCTCTTACTCTTATAATATACACAGTAGTATTTACTAGCAACTAGCCCCTTCTCAGCTCCGCAAGATGCAACGTTGATACTTAAATAATTATCAATTATCATCAATGCTCCTCTACAGTCAACTATATTACACAGTACCTACACACATAAACCTTCCTCTTGAAGCCCTCTATTTTAAACAAAACCACATCAAAATCCTTTTAAAATCTGTGCATGTACAGAGAGAGGAAACTACTAGCTTTACACCATAGAGTGTTACTGTATAGATCGCTCGTGCTCAAAATCTATTCCACCCCAGTTATTTTTAAGGCCAAGAAGTCATAAACGTCGAAATAAATTTTGCCGACTGTCGTCGCAAATTATAACGACTTCGAAAGTACATCGAAATTAGATTGAATGATTAAAATAATCGAATGAACTGCTGAGTATGTCACGAATCGAATGAGTCATTTCGACCTCATCAAGTGAAATCAAATTACTTCGGAGCAGAGGACACTTGTGTTTAATGAAATTATGAACTTTTTATTTGCCATTTCATGATTCAGACTCAAGCTGCGCGTTTACTGCATCGCATCGGTCATTCTGAAGATACGCATTGCCATTATTTACAAAACGACATAGTACATTACGCACCTAGGGCAGGAAAATAAGAAATGTCTCAGATCACATGTAACAATGTGATAGGCTTTCTTATTTAATGCCCGTGGTGCGTATACAATTTTTCTCATCGACGGAGGCGGAAAGCGGCAACATCGGTATGCGCAGCGGGAAGAAAGTTGACGTTTTCCGCCCGGAGGTGAGGAAAGTTCATATTTTTGCGAGAGCGAGTAGATATAATAATAATAAAGAGCTATAATAATCTTCCTTATCGACTCCACAAGTAGTTCTAAGTTTAACTTAGGAACAGACGTTTGCGGAGCTAAAACGCAAATAAAGTCTAGCCCTCAAGCGACCAGCTTAAATTCTTTCAGACTTTCCGACACTTGAACATTCCAATAACTTCCACCCAACTTTCCAGTTTTATTCATCTTAGCTGCATCACTGGGGAATCGTTAAAAATCTGAGTTCTTGGCACTCAAGTAAATGAGATTTGGCTGATTGTAATTCTCAATAATTTAATTTACTTACTAAAATTAAGAATCTTACGTTAAACGTTATTTAAAGTTAGTCCTCTTCCTTATTACTAATCAAATAATGTTTCTGTGTTTATCAGAATGACAAAAGAATATTTTACTTTTAAATGACGTTTATTTATTTTGTGAAGAAAGTTTTTGAACGCATCAGACAAAAATAGTATTACTATAACTGGTATTGGTACTGGGCATACGCCCAGTGTGAGTCTTTTTATTTGTAAGGATGTTTCTGTTTAGCAGTAGTTAACATTAAGTATTAGTTTGGTTGATAGCAAAAAACTATTTCCCAGAGGAATAAAATTGAATAAATTAAAATATAACGAGTGTGGCGTGCGAGAGGACGGTCCATTAGATGTAATTACAGCTCGTTAGACGTGTGTAATGTGTATCATTACCAGCTGCTGGTAAATCATGGCTCTACGAAACACATCGGGACGACTATTAACATTTAAGGCTGCTCTTTCGAAAAAAGCGTGCAGATGAAACAACTTTTCATCGGCATTAACAGAGAAATTATATCTGAAAAAAATAATTAGTAATCTACATGATATGATACGTAATTTGGTTTTGCCATATTTTTTCTATCGATATCACGTAATAAAGAAATAAAAAACCAAATCACCTCCAAATCGTTGAATGAAACCACTTTACTCCTTCATTATTTATCAAAAGAATATATAAAAAATATCTACTGCTTTGCAATACATAAGTTAATATTTTTTTACTTTTTTGAAATATGTATTATATTAAGCCTTAAAAAGGTTTTTTCTCCTATTTCGCCCTATCATGGACGCGGCGAGCGTCGTAACCGCCACCGTACAAGGTGCGCTGTTATGAATGTTATTTTAATGTCATTTACGTCGATATTCGCACTGACAGACAATCGACCTGCTAATTTAGGGAGAGAGGGCCCTTAATGCATCAAAAACTGATTTGTATAAAGAAATGGGATAATACATAATTGAAGGTGAATACACTTAATTGTCTTTAATAAATTCATATAACTATCATCGGCTATTAAACTGTCTAGACTTCAAGGGTTCTAAGGGCAACGTACATCTAAATACCCTCTAAGAGCCAGTTAGTGGCGAAACGAATCGAGGCAAGCCGCGGCAATGCATAATGCAATACAAAATTGAAATATTCAGCAGCGTCACCTAGCGTCACGCTATTGGGCGTTTGCACACTGCACGATAACGATACGACACGATACCACAGAATAGAGGGCCACCGCACATATTATACAATTTCAAGTTGGCCGACTATCGTACAAACTGACTATCGTACTAATTCTAATATTCTGTCACTTAGTATTGAATGCACCCAAAATATTCTCCTTTCTTTTCACCTTCGTTTTATTAGTGCCACAATAAAAGCGTGCTTTTTACGCATTTTAACACGCACGTCGCTAGGCTAGCAACACCGTTACCAACTAAATCTAAAAGTCTGCGGCTGGCAGCGTACACGATGAAGTTGTCCAATTAAATTGTAACACTACGCAATTTAGTTTGTACGATAGTCGGCCAACTTGAAATTGTATTATATGTGCGGTGGCCCTTATCTATTCTGTGGTATCGTGTCGTGTCGTTACCGTCGCAGTGTGAAAACACCCATTCGCCGTTTCATTATAGGATTATTCTTTTGTACGCCAAGTCAAAGAATCGTCGTCGTCGTCTTATCTTGTATCGTTTCGTGTGACTGACCTATTTCAAGTAGTGTGTTTCTTAATTTCCGATACTACATTATCATGACCCTGATGTTGTCTACAATCGGTCAACACCTGCAATGTATTGCGCAATATTTTGTGCAAATCAATAAACGCAAATCGCATCGCATTTGCCGAAGCCCGAAATCTAAACTTGGTGTTAATTTATAATAACGGTCCTAAGGGATATGAGAGGGGGATCCATTTTATATTTTGTAATTATAGGCATGAAAAGCAATGCAATAATACATGATGAGTGATGACGATGACGAGGCATGAGGAGTGAAGTAAGTATACTTACTGTATACAAACAAATTGAGGTATGAAATGAGACTTGAGGTACGAGAAATGAGGCTTTCTCAGGCAGGTATCAGGATACAATATAGTCAGGGGACATCTTGATTTCAGGCACTATGAGGCGCGGTTTGGTAAGCTATACAAGAATTGAGGTATGAAATATAAAGCATAATTCATGACTAGGGCCCGGATTTATATGTAAATACATATTTTTGTTTTGCATGATTTTCGGCCTGGAATGTTTTTTTTTTACACGAATTATCATGTTTAGACTGTGAAAAACCAAGTTTTATTTTCCATATTTTTCCATATTTTAGGGTTTTTCAAAGATAAGTCCATATATTGCAAGAAAATGTCACAATCGTCCATATTCTCACAAAAATACAAAAAAAAAATACGTTCCCGCCACCATGCGGCTGCGTATTTCGTTCCTCTCGCGCTTTATCGTCGTATTTCTTGTTTCCAAAGAAGATTATTCCTTCAGGATTCAAGCCCCATAAGAGCACCGGTGATCGCGACAACAATAGAATACAATAGGATTTCCAAGAATCCACGATCGAAGGCTTAATAAAGAAATAGAAAATAAAGTTTTAGATGCAAAAGGTCCTGTTGCTGACATGGCTAAACAAAAAGTGAAGTATGTTTCGGTCTTCGGGTAAAATAAAGAATTTAAGTACGAAACACACAAAGAAAATCAAATTTCTGTGCCGATTATTAGGGTTCCGTACCCAAAGGGTAAAAACGGGACCCTATTACTAAGACTTCGATGTCTGTCTGTCCCAGGCTGTATCTCAAGAACGGCTATAGCTAGACTTCTGAAATTTTCACAGAATATGTATATGTATTGCCGCTATAACAACAAATACTAAAAACAAAATAAAATTAATAATTAAGGGTGGCTCCCATACAACAAACGTAATTTTTTTGCTATTTTTCGCTCTCCAATAATTCTCCAATTTTTCTCGATATCCAATAATGGCTACAGCTAGGCACTTGAAATTACAAAATCCTTAATTACTTATATTTGTACTTTAATAATTGATAAAAAATTAAAATAAAATAAATATTTAAGGGTTACCTACACTAAAACAATGTTTAATTATTGTAATTTTATTTATAGTCCATATTTTTCCATATTTCTGTTTTATAGTCCATATTTTTCCATATTTTCGATTTTTTAGTCCATATTTTAAGTACATATTTTGGATTTTTTAATACATATTTTTCCGGGCCCTATTCATGACTCATGAGGTAAGAGAAATGAGACTTTTTCAGGCAGGATGGAGCCTGGAGGGTTGAGGAAGGGCGCGAGGCAGGAGGCAGGAGGCAGTGCAATCACGGGCGGGAAGCTCATCCCGGGTGCATCTCCGCTGATAAATTAAGGGCCCGTCAGCGCATCCGACTTAACTTCCATTTTCTAAATTCTTTGTTTGAAAAATGGCGGCTTTTTGTTCGGCGTGACTGGGTTTAATTGAATTTTGTTTAGAACGCAGTCATTAATTGTGGATAAGCGTGCGGTAATGTTAGGTATGCAGGGAAAAGCCTATTCATAATTCTTTATGTGAAGTGAATAATAGCATTGCATTTGCTTTTAACTTTTTAACATAGGGGCAGCAACTATCTAAATTCTAAAAGAATAAACAGCAGGGTTGTTGTGATTTCAAGGGGTTATGGTTAACCTAACTACATTGGATGTCTTTATTGGCCATGATCGACGTCCATTATGGATGCTATAGACAGAAATCAAGGCGTGGAGAGTTATAGTATAACATCGTCACAAGTACAATATGCTGAGTGGTTATGTTAATGTGTCATGGGCGTGGTTAGCGCGACCTATATTCCGTGTCTAAGATGTGTCACTCAATCCACGAAAGCACTTTTCCACGTATAATGGAGGAACGTGTCGCTAGGAAATAGGAATATTGAGGCAATCTTGGATTCAATATGTTTTACAGTTCAGGCGTATGGCTTTATAGCTACTTACGACGAGTAATTTGATAGAATTGCTGAGAATTGCCGAGCCAGCTGCAATATAAGTTATTCATGTTCTACCTGGATGTAACGTTACGAAGAAGTCGGCAAAAAACCAGTCCCGCTTTTTCTATGATCTAAAATTGCTATTCCATCCTGTTCGCTTAATATGCGACGCGCGGCTTCCGTTTCGGTGGTGCGGTGTGAGAACGATCACAATGTCAAATCTACCTGCGTTGCGAAACCCGAGGTTGGCCGACTGGTAGCGTTCAACTAGCTCGTGCCTAGTACAATGCTATTGAATGTGAAATGGCAATCTGATGGGTTTTTCAGTGCCAAGCACCAAATGGAAATGATAACAGCACGTTGAACCTACTTAATTTGTGACTTAAACAAAGATTAATGATTAATAAGTATTCAATTAGAGCCCGATAGTCACACGGTTACGAGTACGTGGGCTTTGTTCGCGCAGAAATTAGTTTACCTTGCGGTCACTGTAATGTTTTCCAGGATAAAAACTGTTTTATTAACTCGGGACCAAATTCCATGTCCATCAAGTACAAGCGGTATAAGCGCAACTCTGGCACGCGTATGTTAGTATGGAAAGGTGATTTTATACAGAAAATCCGCACTAATGAAGTTCGCACAATTTCCTCTAGGCTCAGATAAGATTTAGTAGGCAATTTGCTCGGCACCCATCTTGTAGCTGACCTCCGGTCGTATGCTAAATTGATTAACGGCCGGCTGGCCCTCTGGGTATACGGTATATGGCCTCGATATCCTCTGCTAAATATTGTATGATCAGTTTAAAAGGTTGACCGAAGTTTATCATACCAATAGTGTTATTGGTTCGACCATGGAGGCATGTCCTCTGGGTACAGGGTATATGGCCTTAATATTTCCTGCTAAATATTTTATTGCCCATTTGTAAGGTTGACCAGAATTTATCTATCAGATAGCGTTGCTGATTGGCTTAAGGCCGTCCCCCGAGCAAACGACCTCGACCATACATTTTCCGCGTTGCCGAGATCGCACCAAAACCCTATTTTTTTAATTATCTTAGTTCAAAATTGACCTAAAAAAATTCAAACGTGGAATATGTAGTTTATGATATTGTCGATCTATTGGCGTGTGTTTCAAATAAAAGTAATTTGTAAATACTAAGGAGATGCTGAATGTATGCTTAAATTTTAATAAATTGGTTTTACTTTGGAAGCTGATATCATGAGTATAATAAACAAAAATACATAGAAAATTTAAAACGTGGAAACGTGGAAAGGAATGTTGATATACTGAAGATTATTGCTGTATTTTTATTATAAGTTTGTAGCTTTCAAATTATGAGTTTATAAGGCTCTAAATACGGTAAATTACGGAATCTCCGTAGGGAAGGCCCTTAACGTTAGCCAATCAAAAGCGCTAGGAAAAGATAGTCGCACTAACGAAAAAGGGGTGCAATTAAATTCGTTTATCTACTGAGGTTTAAAACAAAGAGATTTACCCCTATCTCCCTGTTAAATTACTTAGATTGCGTAAAAGTAAGGCTGTGCGTGCAAGATTTGATAAAATTCATCCTACAAGTCACGTACAGGAATGTCGGATATACTAAAACGCAGTGATATCATGTTTTTAATTTATGAAAGAGGCATTTTATGTCTTTATTTAGATAAAAGAAGTTCGGGTTTACGTTGTACGTCTAGAGTCTAGACGGGACGCTTGGCGGCAGACTATACAATGAAAAGCTCAGTAATTGACAAAACGTGTCTGCGGTCCGTCTGTCTGTCTGTTGTAATCACGGTAAAAGTATATTGTGAGATTTTGTACTGAAATTCGCGATTTCACACTAGGATGGTATCTTCATTAGCTTAATCGAAATCTATACTTTAATGTTATAAAGCTGAAGAGTTTGTTTCTTTGAACGCGATAATCTCAGGAACTACTGGACAGTTTTCAAAAATTCTTTCACCAATGTATAGCTAAGATATCCCTGAATGCTTTAGGCTATTGAGACCAAAGGTAATTTGATTAAATAAAAGAATTAGGGAAATAGGCCAAGTATATAATATATAATACTTTTAAACATACTAATCATGTGAAATTAATGTCTTTCTGCAATTGGTTGATTGTGAAGAAGGCTCAAGCGTCTTTGTTGAATTTTCTTCGCTGTTTTTTATTCGCAGTTCTTAAAGTTAATATACGGTAGACCACAGCATAGAAAATGGCTTCACCCTTGTAAAATATTACAAAACTCATTTAAAAGATAACTTGAATTGGCCCCTTCGGCACTTTATGCGTGCGTCAGGTGCATACATCCGCACCTGGTCGCAACAGATGGTGTATACCATTTTGTTGCGTAATACTCAAGAGTCAAGATGTTCAGAAGACAGATAGAAATAGATTCAGCAGCTGCGTAAAAATTGCTTGCGATTGCAAAATAAGACGGCTAGAGTTTTATCTAAATTGCATATTTGGTAACTACAATTATTATGTTTTTTTTTTTATGAAATAAGGGGGCAAACGAGCAAGCGGGTCACTTGATGGAAAGCAACTTCCGTCGCCCATGGACACTCGCAGCATCAGAAGAGCTGCAGGTGCGTTGCCGGCCTAGAATTGGATCTTTACATTGTTAGCGGTTTATCCTTTACCTTATTCTTTGGATAGTCCTAAGGCTGTCCCTAAATAAAAAGATGTCGCAATCAGTGCAGACTTAAAGGGAAAGATCTAGGAATGCTGATTACTGCTGAGAGCCTTTGGTTGATACAAAAATGTATTTTGATGTTTATATCAATAATTAGGAACATTATAACTTTATTTAAATGACAAAGTCTAGCTTGCCTTTCAATCGAAGACCGGTCTTCCGATATTTGGTAGTAATAAATAAGTTTAAGAGGCCCATTAAAAGCCAACGGTAATGTTACCTGTCGACTGGGGAAAGTGAGATAAACGAACAGTTACTTGTAATTGCTCGTGTTTCGACGTTTCGTGACCGACAACAACCCGTTAAAAATGAAAAAATGTTCGTTTACAATTGAGTGTAATACAATAGGTATCATAATAGGCCATAGGCCCTTGTTGGGCAATAATGGATAAACATCCATCGATATTCCATACTTACTTCATATTATTCGGTTCAAACCGCTAAACCGATTTTTCTGAAATGTGGTATGGAGATACTTTAAATCCCGGGAAAGGACATAGGATACTTTTGATCCCAGAAACTGTACAGAATTTTGGCGCAAGGCGCAATCTCTAAGACAAAAATTTAAAGAAATAAGAATTCTGACCGTCGCATCTCAATACATTTTGGAAAATCTCTTATATGTTAGAAAGAACATAAATATTTTCAAAAAGAAAAGTGATAATCATAATGTAAATACTAGAAATAAGAACAAGTTGGCAATACCAATGTTCAGACTAGCCAAAGTAAGCAAATCCTTTAAAGGCCAATGTATACGCCTATATAATAAAATCCCAGAAAATGTTCAAAATCTACCTTTAAACAAATTTAAAAAAGCAGTTAAAGAACGTTTGTGTGCTAAAGCGTATTATAAAGTCAATGATTTCATCGAGGACAGCACACCTTGGGAATAGGGTGGCTCCAGGTTACTTTTATTTTTGTTACATAGCTGTAAGCCATAACATTGTAATTTTCCATTCTTTTAGTAAAAGATGGCCCCATGCGAGTTTCTTACGCCGGTTCTTCTCGGCGGGGTAGTTCCCGAACCGGTAGTAGGCAACGTAGTTTCTTCGTTCGACTTTCAAAAAGAGTATCATGATACCCATTTTGAATAAAAAGATATTTTATTTTATTTATTTTATAACGGAGTTGCGGGCGTCATCTAGTCATGGCAATAATTTGTGCACCATTGCGCCGTCGACGATCATAAGCAATTCTACACGAATATGCCCCTCCTCACGTTCATTATTGGTGGTGTTTGTCCATCATGATCACGACGGCCAACGTGAAGAGATTACTTAAGAGTTAAGACACTCAATAATTTTAGGTCTGTTAATATTTTACAACGAAACGTACCATTCTTAAAATTTAACTTGACTTCAACAAGAAAGCCAGCCAACTGCCAAGGTCCTTATGCAAATATAAAACCAAGGTGATCCTGTTACTGAGTCTTCCTTCGCGTTATTCTGGTAAAAATAAGGCAATCAATTTCATCCGGCCGAGTAAACAAATCCAAGGTGTGACGGTGGGCAAAAATTATTGCCGGGTGGCGCCTCCCTAAATCAATACTGAAAACAATTCGCCCCTAACCGAAGCAAAAATGGGAAATTTTAGTTATTAACACTTTTATCTAGACGTCTTTTTGCCTATAATTGCTATTTGCTACTAACGTTAGGTAAGTTCCGAAATAAAACTCAGTTTACTGGCTAGCGCTCACGAAGTCCAGAACCTCAAGTCTAGGAACGACGCTATAATGTCGATTCGTTCTAAAATATACGCCAGGGCTTTCACGTACAGCGTAAGTCGTAACTATATGACTTTGTTGGGGTATCATTATAAATTATAGTAGGTACGTCACACCACCGAAAACATATAATATATTAGTTTAACAAGTCACACTCACATCTCACCAATGAGTAATGACACACCTGTAAAATATGACGTATACTTACAATAATATGACGTCTTATACTGGGGTTTGTTTTGGAACCTACACATTTCACTGTCTCTTTCCAAATCTGCCAAACCTATTTTCGTTCGATCAAATCCGCTTTATCAACACATCGTTTATTGACCTGGAAAACTTATTAATCAATCGTTTGTTGACCCGGCTTCTACCAGATCAGGAAGCCATAACCCAGGATGTATAAAATCGGCCGAGTTGTAAATATGGCGGCGAATAAAAGTTATTTCCATCTCACGTGAATGTCAATGGCACGTGAATCGGACAAAAGAGAGAAAAAAGTTTCGCGGATTTTTGTGGATTTAGAACACCCGTTGTGGTTTTTGATAGAGGCGCCATAATCTGAAAATCTTTTTTATTGACTAGGTGTCAATATATTATGTTGTCCGTAATTTCGTTACGTAAGAATGGTTTTCAACCTGGAACCGTACATTTTAGCTATAAATACTTGTTACCTACTTGCCGACACTCAAGGTATCCTCATAGTTCATAGTGATCAAAGCCGGAACTTAGTTAACGTGGTTTGTGAATTGTGCGTGAAGTCGTTCTTGCAGTGCAGCTTATGGAATTAATTTATTTTATATCATTCTTAATCTAGATTCTAGTGTCATTTTAATAGGCATGATGACTATTTTTTTTTTCTTATTGGTAATTGAAAGACACTGAAAAAATAGAAACATCGTTGAAAGAATGACTCTGATAGCTTAATAAAAATTCACCAAGATATGACAATTCAAACATCTCATAAAATAGACCTGCCCGAAACGCTCCATACCAAGTGCAACGAAATTATGACGTCACTCTTTCGTAGTTTGTACGCATCGGGAGAGAACTTTGTTCAATAGGTATAGTAAATATTGCGTTTATGAAAGTGGTTCCATAACAAAAATTGCTTTTAATTGCATAAGTATACAAATATTAAGAAATTTAATTGAAAAAAATACGACTTGAATATCTAACTTTGAAGGCACATAACAAAAAAAATACAAATGCTATTAAGCTGAAATTTTGGGAATACTTATTTTTTACCGTGATTTCTTTATTTTATTAACAAAATTCGCTAATATTTGACCTTGTCAAATATTAGCGAATTTTGTTTGTAGCACTTAAAATTTTCTTTACTACCGTGCCCTTACCACTTATAACTTACCTGTTACCCTTTATATAAACACATTTGAAAACATAAGACTTCAAACCACGTTTAACTTAGCTCTACCAAAAATAACCTAATCCCAAGTTTGAAGGCTGCCTATTTTCGGGCTGTGTCGATAATGGTGTTGTTCACGTGCCGTGTTGTCACGTGTTGTCGATAACGTGTTTAACCTGTTTACTGTTCCGATTATAATAATAACACATTGTTATTATAGAGTTGCTGACGCTGACTATTTTGTAGGTCAATATACATGTTAATAATAAGTAATAAATAACACAGGTCATGCAAGACCGCTCACACAGTTGTATGCTAAAGTCTCCTTCATAGCTTAGAAAAAGGAAGAGGAATTCTTCTTCTACCCTTTCCTTTACTCATATTTAATTTGTCACAAGTTCTAAGGGGTTTAGCAACCCTGGATTGATATTGCTGTGGTCCCACCCAATGATATTCTATGTTACTAACGTTTGTTTAAAGCATTATTGATAGAACTGTGGTTTTTAGTGCCTACTTTATTTTAGTTATTATTATGATGACGAGTGACGACCCTAAAGCAGACTGAAGGCTCATAATTCGTGTAAAATCTAGCCGTCATAGCGAATCACGCATTCAGGGGAGCTCAACCTTTAAACTATAAAATTAAAAAGTTAAGTTTACTAAACCGTTTTCGGTTATAATTGATTGGTTTAGCGGAGCGTGACAGACGATAAGGTAAACCGGGTCAGGCGATTGTGCGTGTCACGTCACATAGCTGTCCCGCAGCACGGTGCACGTTATTACTTGAAAATTAACACGTTACTTTGGCCCACTTGCGCCAAAGTTAAGTCTAGGTTAAATATTAATCCTTCGATCGCGGATTCTTGGAAATCTATTGTTGTCGCGGTCGCCGGTGTCCTTATGGGGGTTCATAGGTTAAGTACTAGAACCTGCAACTCCGTTGCGCCCACTGCTCCAAAGTATCCTATGGCCTTTCGCGGGACTCAGTCTAGGATATTATGTCAAAATACATATTGCATTCTCTATCATGAATACGAAAAACAAAAGAAATAACATGAGCACTATTAACTTTAGATTGGCGGAGATGGGTGGTTGACCTAAGACCTAACTGGCTTGTATGTGTTGCCTAGACATTGCGTGTCTAGACGTCATTTTAGGACGTTCGTGCTATTAAGAACTCAAAATTAAAAAGAAAAAAGATAAATATAATATACCATTCTTCACGTTCTAAGAAATTGCCATTTTTTTTTCTTTAACTGCTAAACTACAATAAATAACATAATATTATAGTTTATATGATGACACATATTCTACATATCCAATAAACTATATATATTTATATATAGTTTATTGGATATGTAGAATATGTGTCATCATCAGTCAGTCAAGGTGTGACGACGCGAGCCCTCACAAAGCTCGGCTTTTAGCTAGTTTTAATATTATTCGATAAAGCATCAAGTAAAGCAATAAAAGCTCTTACAGTTACACATCCATCGTAAATACGAAACTGTCTGTTTGTGATTTTAATGACATTTGGGATAAATATTTCGAGCACCTACCGGAAAAAAAGTACATAGAATAGTTTTTATCCCGTACAAAATGTAGTGTTCCTGCGCGATAAATTATCGACGCAACGAGGTTTATTAACAGTGGCGTAACTCTAGGGTGGCAGGGCTCACAAAATGCCTCGGGCCCCCGACCCAAAAGGGCCCCGGGCCAAGAGCCAAGAGGCCGTGAGGTCAGATTTTTTTATATGCATTGTTTTATTATTAACGGGACGATTTTTACTGATAGAGCCGCAGAAATTTGCCACGGGCCCCAGATGTTATAGTTACGCCACTGTTTATTAAGATTTAAGAGTTTTATTATTTGCGAAGTTTTATAATTATTTATTAGGATTACTATGATGTAAATCAACTTCAAGCTTAAATATTCTCATTATCTCAAAACATTTAAATAAATTAAAGTAAATTAGAGTTTCTTCCTTAAATAAACAACGTTAATAAAACATTTATCTTCCATGTTCGATAGAATAACGGTTCTGTTTGAGTCGAGTTGCAAAACTATTTTAATACCGGAAAAATTGTAAGGAAAGTTCACCAAAGGAAATAGAACAAAGTATTTATTTCTGCGGGACTTATGATGAAAACTATTGTTTTATAACTTAACTTTTATTTAAAAAACTCACATAGTCCTAACTTTATTTACTTATTATAATACATATTATATGTATGTATATAATATTATATTTAATATCCTTCGATCGCGGATTCTTGGAAATGCTATTGTATTCTATGGTTGCCGCGATCACCGGTGCTTTTATGGGGCTTGAAGGATTTAAAAAAGTGTAATAAATTCTTGTACGCAACACGAAAATATGCAGGACCCATTTTAATATTTTTTTCACCATAAGCGTTCTATATTTTTCCTGCCACATATTACTTAATTGCAATTAAATATTATATTTTCGCCAACATCATCATCATTATCAAAAGTAGGTACAAATAATGTCTTTGGGTTGGCCAAACGAAGTGGGCACGGATATATATATATATATAGAGATTTACGACTACGCCTCAGAACCTGACCTGGCCCAAAATTACCGGTTTCTTTTTGCCTTTCGTTAGTTTAGAAGGCAACACACTCTATTATTTTTTTATTTAAGTATTCGTAAGCATAACAGTAAAATAACCAGTCGTCTTTTTCTAGGACTTTCTCATACAATTGGATAAGTGTCAAAGATAAATGTTAAAGCAAATAAGGAAACCACAGCAATGCTTCAATTGTTACAGAAGGGATACCCATACTTCCATACTATTATACTAATATTTTATAATATTATAAATGCGACAGTGTGTCTGTCTGTCTGTCTGTTACCTCTTCACGCCTTAACCGCTGAGCCCATTTGGCTGAAATTTAGAAAGGACGTAGAATACTTTTCCCGGACAAATTTACTAATCCCGGACAAATTTACGGTTCCCACGCATATAGTTTTGGCGCAACGGAGTTGTGGGCCTCATCTACTTTCAAATAATTCAAAGATTTAAAAAAAATTATGCATAGTCTGGCGCGATATATTTGATGAGAAAAACAAATTTTCTTCTAAAAAATGTGCCTCGTGTCACCGTTTGGACTTTACAGTTAATAGATGCCTACGATAACATTTCGAAGAAGTCACGTATAATACCTACGATAAAATACTTCCTCAGATAATGATAACTATGAGGGTAGGTACGTCCTACCAAAATTTTTTTTCAGATATTACAGGCTTGCTTACTTTCATCATTAAATTGGCTGCAGCTTCATTCTCGCAAAACGACAACCCTGCAAAAAATCGTTCATCTTGCACCAAAGACAAATTACCTTTCTTTTCTTTTATTAATAAATAATTTATTAGTTACTGGTTAGTTTACTCACTTATTAAATAATAATAGTAATTATTGGCAACAGTAACACAAACTTCGCAAATACAGGTACAAAGTTCTCGAATTTCTGTTAACTAGTACAAATCTCGAGTTTTGGTCCAATCAAAACACTTGAAGACGACATCAATAGATTCAAAGCAGGTTCTTTGAACAATATTCTAAGAAAATGTACGTACAAAATCTAAACAACGTTCTAAGAAAATGTTTGCAATTATTAACCTGACGACAACGCTATTCCAAATTCAAACTTTTGAATGAACAATGGAATATTTAAAATTCAAATTGGCTAATTGCAAGTTTTTATAGACGGTCAATGAACGGTAAATTTGATAAAACAGCTAAGTACTTGTGTAATGTGTTATTTCCGTATTTTAGATTTCTAGACGAAAGTTGTTACATCCTAATTATTGTGAAACTACTAGGAATACTAATCGCGTAAGACACTCGAAAGAATCTTTTACAAGTTATTTTTATATTTCATAGATATAATTAACTGGGTAGTTTGGAATTAAATTCAGGTACTAAATTACGGGTCCTCCCATCGCCCGTGCACAATAAAATCTCGGGTGAGACATAAAGGAACCAGTTCAGAGCAATCGGTCACGGTAGGGCTGCCGATCCAGGGCTACTTCCAATGGAATACTTACAAAAAGCTAAAAACTGGGCAAAAATGTTCAAGCTCCAAAGGGAATTCACTCGTAGGGTTGCCTACCTGTCAAATTTTAAAACCTTTCTAAAATTGGGTGAGGATAAAGGAACTAATTCAGTGCCAAATTCTGTTAGAGCGACCTAGGGCTACATGCCACTTTATTAGAAACTTTGTTAATATGTGTTCGAGAGCTACCATGGATAGATATCCTGGAAAAGTACGTCTATGTACAGCTCGTAGGGCTACCAAAACCTACATATTATACTATACCCGACTACATATAACCTACCAAAACCTAAGTATACCCGTAAAACCGCCAACCCTACCACCCACGCAATTAATTTGAGTGATCAAACCAGGGCCAGTGATTGGGCAAACGCTCCACTATTACCGAATACGCCGTGAAATTTCCAATGCGATTTACGTCCAATTACTAATTAGGATTAATTAAACACTGATAAAGGTATTCCAATCGCATTAAGTAACATGCACATCTAAAACAGACGGTTTAAATTCATAAACCGTGTGTTTTAGATGTGCATAATTTACTAACAGAGACTCATGAGTAGAGGATTCGATCCCGGGATCCCGAATCCCGGGATCCCGGTCATATTTTAGTCCCGAAAATTTCGGGATTGTAATTTATTAAATCCCGAGATTTTCGGGACTGATAAATATTTTTAATTAACTGACTTTTTTGACATTATGTCGGCCATCTTGTTAATACACTTAATTTCATTTGTTTTTGCTAACAAACGGTATCGTTTTATGTGTATCTAAAATTGTGTAAGAACCCCACTTTGCGTCGTGTAAGTATTGATATTTGTGTTAATTTGTGAAAATCAATGAATTTATTAGAAAAATCGGCCAAAGTCTTTAATTTTATTTTAATTTAATTATAAATTATTAGAATACAAAAATAATTAAGGATTTTGTGAATATTTCAAATTCCTACCTGTTGCCATTATTCGTTACGAGCAAAAAGGTCAAAAGGTCACATATTTTGTTGAATAAGAGTTCCCTCAAATATTAATTTTATGTTGATTTTAGTATTTTTGTTATAGCGACAACTAAAATACACAATCTGTGAAAATTTCAGAAGTCTAGCTATAGCAGTTCTTGAGATACAGCCTGGAGACAGACATACAGATGGACAGACGGACAGATACCGAAGTCTCAGTATTAGGGTCCCGTTTTTACCGTTTAGGTACAGAAACCTAAAAATAACAATGAGTCTTAGTCAATATAGATTCAAAACGACGAGTATTAGTAGTCATTTTCTATTACAAATATAATCCCGGGATTATCCCGGGATCCCGGGATTCATTGTAGAAAGTCCCAAAATCCCGGGATTAGAAAATACGTCCGGGATCGAATCCCCTACTCAGGAGTTTCTGTTAGTAAATTATTTGGACGTTTATCTATGTACCTACTTAGTACTACTTACTACAATAATAGTTTATACAGTTATAACTATAACTTATTTTTAAATTAAAATTTATATACTACTAGCTGTCCCGGCAAACGTTGCTTTGCCATAATATAAAGTATTTCGCCCATATTATTTTATTGAAGTGACTAAATAAGTATGTCGCCATGGCAACGTCGATCGCTATCTCGTCGCACAAACAATGGTCGCCGTCAGTCTCAGGTTGTAATAATTTACTATTATTTATTTAACAAATGCACTTATCAATATATAAAGTACCCAGTAGCCGCTTCTCAGACCTACTGAATATGCATATAAAATTTGGTAAAAATCAGTAAAGCCAGTTCGGAGGAGTTCGCGGACTAACATTGTGACACGAGAATTTTATATATAAATTAGAGCAGAGGTTCCCAAACTTTTTTTTCTCATAGACCACTTTAACCATTTTGCTGGATCTGGTGGCCCCACAGCTAACCCCCTCCCCCCCAGTTCAAAGGCCGGTTTAAAAAGCGTATTGATCCAACAGTTGGACCTTTACTTTTTTGTATTCTAAGTTTGACTCACAAGTCACAGTACAAGGAACCAATAACCTTCACTTCGGAGTGGTAAAAAGTAAACGCAAATATTTTCTTGTTTTGTAGCTATTTAACATTAACAAAAATTACCACACTTTTACTTATTTCTAAATCTCCTCGCTCTGTAATATTTAATCTTCTATTAATATAATATTGTCCGCCTATAATCTATATTCATAGGAGAAGTCAAATCGGGTCACTTAATTTTTATAGACCCCCGTTAACGACTCGTGGACCGCCATTTTTTTTCCACGCAAGCGTAGACCCCTATCGGGCTCCCGTGGACCCCATGGGGTCCACCTGGACCACTTTGGGAATCAATGGATAAGAGGAATCGACGTATAGGCAGTTAGCGGACCTACGTAACTACGTAGTACGTACTAAACTTAGTCGGGTTATGTCAAGATCAGCCATCAAAACGTAAAATAACGTACCGTTTTTGGTACTGGACACATAGATGATAAGACAGAAATATTTGCCTACTAAGTTAGGTAAGCCATTTGTAGAGCAAAGCTCTACTCTTTGGACAAAGCTGTTATCGTTGGACAGTCTTATGGAAAACAGTTGTGTAATAATCCGTGGTCCGCGTCAAACCATTGTTGATCGTTCAAAGATCACGGGACTAATGATCTATTATGCAACTAATCAGGCGATTTCGACCCTAGTTTATCTGGCTTATTAACTAACTTTAATTTAGCTTTGACATAATTTCCATATTACGGTTTCTGACATACTTTTCATTAAGGTGACGCCGCGTTAAAGTAAAAAAACGTGTTGGATACGTTTTAGATTGTTTGTTTTCTATGAGAGGCCGGCCCGGCCTCTCAGAAAAAAACAAGCAATGGAACAGCAAAAAATGGAAAGGGCGTAAGCGACAAAATGGTTTTTGTCAAACCATAAATACATTTCATTAAGCTATGGGCAAATTAAAGTGTATGTTTGAACCAATCTATGTACAAATTTTGGAAGCTTAAATCACTCTCCTCTGTTGGCAAAATAGGAATCCCTTTTTTTTACAGAGGTCTTTTTGATTATTCTGTGTTATAAAAGTTGACCAATCGTGTTATGCTATGGGTAATTCAAAGACAAAGACATGATGAATACTGACAATGAACTTTAATTTCTTAGCTTTAGTCATTGCTGAGAAAAATCGATATCGCTACAGCCAAATTATCAAGGCGTCGCCTTAAAGTTAACTTTCTGTGTGTCCTCTTATCTCTATCATTATGTGGTTTTATCTTTTATATTATGATCTACTGGGTGAATCTACTCAAAATGTTATTTTAGGCCAAAAATTGTGTTTTTTAAAAAACCCTTAAATATTGCTGTGAATGTTTCTGGTGTTAAAAGGCACCGAAATAGAATTCCCTTTCTGTAAGAGTCACGAAAAAAAAAATTAAGAGATATTTAGTATTAAGTAAAAACTGTCGTTCATGACAATGACGAAATTTGTGGAAAATGACGTGTTTACTTACGTGTTTACTTACTTAGAATAATGACAATTTGTTGAGAATAATGATTATTTTAAAAATTTATCCATATTCGTGCTGATTATATTATTATTATTATTATAAACGCCTCCGTGGTCCAGTGGTTAAGAGCGTGGCTCTTGACTCAGAGGTCGTGGGTTCGATTCCCGCGTTGGAAACATATTGTTAATTGTTATTTCCAAGTTTGGTTAGGACGTTGCAAGCTGATCACCTGATTGTCTGACACTCAGAAGAGGAAAATAAGGTCTGACAAGTAAGATGATCCATGCATCGGATCACGGATGGGCATGTAAAAGTCGGTCCTGCGCCTGATCTCTCGCAAGTCGTGTCGGTCATCCGTCCCACTGGGTCATGAGAGTTAAAAGGAATAGAGAGTGCTCATGTGTACTGCGCACACACTTGGGCGCTATAAAATTACTCCTGCGTAACTTGCCTGGTTTCAATGAAACCAGCCACCATCACCGAAACCGGTGTGGGGGTTATTATTATTATTATAAGTAAAAATAGGATTTTCAATAAAACTTGTATGTTAGTAAAAGTATTGACTATTGATTTATTATAAAAATGTATTCCCTAAAATATAGTTATACCAAAACCTACCTTTAAAAAAATATATTGTACCTTTTCGAGTCACTTGCAATAAAAAATTTACACCTGTTAATAATAATTCTGGTATTTATTATTTCTCAAATAATATTTTATTACCAAACGTTCCGCGCGGCTTCGCTCGCGTAAATTAGATATTTCACAGACAAATTAATCCACAAAAAATAGCGTATGACCCTTCACGTGGTCAATTTCTTAATTCTTATCAGTTATCTATACCAAATAACAGAAAAATTGCTCCAGTAGCTCGTGAGATAAGCCCTTTCAAATAATTTCCCCCGTTTTTTCCATATTTTCCTCTATTTCTTCGCTCCTATTATTCTTATCGTGATAAAATATTGCCTATAGCCTTTCTCGATAAATGGGCTATCTAACACTGAAAGAATTTTTCAAATCGGATCAGTAGTTCCTGAGATTAGCGCGTTCAAACATACAAACAACCTCTCCTGCTTTATAATATTGAAGTATAGATAAAATTTTTACTACTTTTCTTACTATTCTACTACTACTTTTCGAAAAGGTGTCAAATAATTACCTAATTGTAATATCGACATTGCATCGATTCAATATATTTATCCCTTTTTTCCAAAAATACAGTTACAGATTTGGTCATTATTCTGAATGATCGTCATTATGGTTTTAGGGCTATTCAGGAAAATGACGTTCAGGAAAATGACGGATTCACTAAATTCTTTTAAAAATTAGGTATTGATATAAAGAAAACTAAGAAAATTATTAAGAACTTACAAATGTTGCGGGCCTTTATAACTTGGTATAAAAAAAAGTAGTGAAAAACAGACAAATGTTGGCACACATCGAGAAAGGTAAATGAGGTCTTATTTGGAAATTTTTGTAGAACGTATTTCAAAGACTCACCTGCATAAAACGAAGACCTCTATCCACACCAAAGCACTGCGATCAAATAAAGTGAGCCAGCAGATTTTATCGCAAAATAGGTTTCAACCCGTCACGTAGTATATCGGTAAGGCATTCAAAACAAACAACGCACAGGACAATGACGCGAATTTTATGAACATTTTAAAAATATAATTTTTAGTTATTTAATGTGAGTTGATGTGTTATTTGTTGGTATCGAATAGTTTATTAGTTCTTTATCTTCAAATTAACATTAAGTTTTTAATCCTTTCTAGCTCATTTTTTTTTATAAATAGGAAAAGACCTAATGCTAGACACTGAACTAATAGATGACACTTATGACAAAAATACCATAAAAATAAGAATTACTCTAATTATTTCTCACCACTGTAAATTTTATAAGCTTCTCAAGCTATCTGTTGAATTGAAAAAATATATTTGAGACGATTTCGGGAACAAAATTTTAAAATGGGATCAGTTTTCGTAAATAATATGACAGCGTCAACACGCGCTCGGCAATTTCTTAGCAAATAGGTTAAGGAAGGCGAAATTTTGCACGTAAGTTTTGAATACATTTATTTGATTTTTTGTAATTTCTTTTGATTTCATTGGATTAATGGTCATGTTGTATACACTAATTAATGTTTATTTAAGATTTTTTATCCATTTTCCCTAACAATATAAAGGGTGTCTACTATTAGTTCTTGAAAATGTAAAAAACCTAATAGATGACATGGATCTCATCTTTGAGTTTTGCAATATATACTAAAGTTATTTTGTACTTTATTCTACTGCAAAAATCATCACTATTCTCTGAAAATATAATTCCATTAATTATCTAAGAACTTAGAACTACTGCACCTAAAAATGGACATGGTGTCTAATATTAGACCTTGTACTGATATAAAAATCGATTGCTTTAGTTTTTTAGCAGTAAAAAAAAGAAAAAGGAGAGCTGAGAAAAGAAAGAAGAAAAAGAAGAGGCAAAAGAAGCATGGAGACTAAAGACTGAAAATAAATTTGTTAGGAAAAAAAGACGGGTTGCACTCCGGGAGTGCCGGCAGAAGTGAAAACTTGATTATTAACGTTGTGCATTTTTTAACCCATTTTTTATGAAAATCGATTATTAAAAAAATCGATTTTTTTAATTAATCGAAACCCTTACAATCGATTAAATTTTACCCATTTTTTATGAAAATCGATTATTAAAAAAACGATTTTATTAATTAATCGAAACCCTTACAATCGATTAAATTTTTAACCCATTTTTTATGAAAATCGATTTAAAAAAAATTGATTTTTTTAATTAATCGAAACCCTTATAATCGATTAAATTTTAACCCTTTTTTTTTATGAAAATCGATTATTAAAAAATCGTTTTTTTTAATTAATCGAAACCCTTACAATCAATTCGAGTTCGAGTTCGAGTTCGACACAAAACACTACTCTCCAACCGTCTTACGGTTTTTCCAAGGTTTTTCGATCAGCACGAGAATCTGACGCGAGTTTCACAGTTTTTACCCATCCCACAAGAGTGCTCAACGCCGCTAAAGAAGTTTTCACTTCAAAAATATGGAAAATTAAAATAAAAGGAGAGATAGTTTCAGCATGGAAGAAGAATGAATAGAATCTGGAGACAACGTGGATAATATTTCTGATGCATGTAGTTACTATGATGAAGTAAATTAAATCTTTTGAAATATGGCAAATAAAGACCTAATAATAGGAAAAATGTAAAATGTAATGTAATGTTCTATGTCAACTATTAGTTCATATTGGTGTCTACTATTTTTATATTATATTAGTGATGTTCGTTTTTTGTGATGTCATCTATTAGTACTTATGACTAAGTTTACAAAAAGACCAATAATATATTTTTTAATTGATTTGTCAGAAAATAATTATAATAGTTTTATTTTGTAAGAGTTACTGAAGACATGGAAGAAGTTATCAATCCTTTATTTTCATTAATATATATTTTATAACATTCAAATGTTGCATGTTTCCTTAAATTTTCCCTTAATTTGTAAGCGGCAGTATCGAAACGACACCCAAAAATTTCTTAATTTGGTACTTTTTTTTTATAATAACTTTTGAAATATTAACTCTACTTTAAAATAGTTTTAGCAGCATTTTCGTAAGTTAATTAGACATTGAAATGTGTAATGTTACATCAAATTTACGAAGGCGTTTTGGACCCAACTTCAAAGACATGAATTTTGTCTCTCTCAAATATTCGCCCTACTACAGATAACAGAATACAAAATAGCTAAACCTGAACTTATTTAAAGAACTAGGGGTCGGTTGATAAAAGTGAATGATGCACCCATCTCATCAACTTCTTTAAATTATCATCGTGTTTAGAATAACTTAAAGAGACCGAAACGAGTAATGTTAATTCGTTATGTCCCCTATTAGCATAAAATATTGTATAGAACCACTATAGAACTCAACCTTTGGAGCGAGGATTCGAACGCCCTCCCTTGCTGCGGTCGTTCACACAATCGCAAAGGGTCCTACCTACGCACATCGTCCTTAACCCCTCGAACAAACGAAACACAACCATAACTCGACGCATCAAGGGCAATTTTACAATACCCGACAAAGTGATCCGACAAAAAAATACAATAGAACGCAGAATCGTTTGTATTCGGCGCACGCTCGGGGACGGTGTGCATCCGAACGCGAGAAATGTGAATATTGAAAACCGCTCTTATGTCTTTTAGCCTGAATTTCGACGATCAAGCTACATGTGAGGGTCAATTCACATTGCATTCACAGTCACGAGGCGTTGCGATGCATTTTAAGAGCCAAATTTTGAACAGGCAGCCCGACACCGCAGGCTCTGTCAATTTGTATCTTCATGTGTGTTAATAAAGTTTACTTTTAAATGGCAATTGCGTCTACGCGTCACGTTACAATGTGATTGGACCCTAATGCCCGGGTTACACGAGGCTAGTTTTTCAAGCTAGGATAGCAAACTAGTGTTAGTAAGCTAGCAAGCTAGTACTTCTGGCTTCGTGTAGACAAAACTATCTTCATTTGTAAGCTAGTAAGCTATTTTACAAGTAGTAAGGCAAACGCACATCACACGTGTAAACTTTTTCCGCTCTTTAATGTACTTGAAGTTCTTTTTTTTTTTTTTTTTTTTTTTTTTTTTAATTCCTTGTCCCCCTAACTGTGTCAGGGCTTGTTGCTATATTATTTAATTTATTTTAACATAAAAAATATGTTCTTTTTACCCCATAAAAATCCAATTATTATACACTACATTATTAAAAGTTCTTATACATAAAAATTCTAATTAATTACTAAATACTAAACGGTTCAATAAATATTAAATTTCGTTCGAATTAAAATTTACAATTTACAAAATATGTAAAAATTAAAACAATAAAAATACGGCACAACGTTCGACTACCCTAATATCACAGCTTACAATCACATTAGTTTACTGGAATTTCTCTTGTTCGCAACACTCACTATCCTTTTGCAAAAAGAGAGGAACAAGTCTCTCTTTTTTCCCCCCAGGATGGCAGGCAGATTCTCACCCGTCATTGATGTGCCCAATTTTTGCTCAATATCATATCTATTGCTAGCAAAAATTGGACACTCGAGTAACAGGTGAGGAACTGTGTACTTGAAGTTCAGAAACGGGGTCGCAGTAAAATTTTATCGACGGCAGTTAAAACGCAAGCCTGAAATGGCCCCATATTTTGTGATTCGGTACTAGCTTAGAATAGTGATTGCCGGATTTTAATAAAATTTTATTTGTAGCATGTGTTTAGCAGTAGAATGAGAAATAAGAAAAAATATGGTGGAGACGTTTGTAGTACAATATTACTGAAATTATCTGCAGTTTCCTAAATCCTACATAGCATGTTATGTAACATTATAATATTTCACAGACCGTACAATATTCAAAGGAACTAATTTCAATTGTTTATCTTTAAAGTAGATGACTAAAAGTAGAACAAACACATAACTTCACTTTTAAACTTAATTAGTTAACACAGACAAAAATAAAATTCTAAAAAACTATTTGCGAGTACAATTTGTGTTGTTTAACTTATGTTCCAAAGCACAAATTAATACCCAAGAATCTCAATGATTTAAATACAAATTTCATTTCATTAAAAGGCCATAATATATTATATGGGATCGTTCAACAATTACGTGAAATGATCACGTTTGGCCGTTTTTTTAACCCCTCCCCCCCATGTGATCACAGCGTAATCTTTTGTTCTTTCCCCCCCCCCCCTCGCCTTGTTTACGTAATCTTCGTCCGTGCTTAAAATCAAGCAGGCAGGCTAAATTCGGGAAATCCCCTGAACATCAACCATTAAACCTACAGTTTTGATAACTTTTTCCCTAAAAATACTTACTTCCTCCAATATACCTAAACAATACTGAATCTGGTCACACTGTTCCACAGTTTGTCTATAATAGCAGGGGAAATCCCGTTCCATCTATCTAATAGTTAGTGTTACCAGTAATAGACTTCAAAATTATTTATTTAATTAAAGTTATAAAATGATGATGACGTAATCATGGATTCTCTCCCCCCCCCCCCCCCAATCCAAATGTATATACAAGCACCTGACCCCTTCCGGTGATCACGTAATTGTTGAATGATCCCTATCTATTCAAGTTAGGTAATTCTAAGAATAATACCGGGACTAATCCAACGTAATATTGAATGGAAATTATATGAATAAGCCTCTTTAGTAACGTAAATGGTTCTATTGATCTGTGTATCAAATGGGTCCACTTCAAACAAGAATAACTGAATTCCGTATCAATTTAGATTCAATGGTATAATTTAATTCAAATTATGTATGTATTTCTGTATCTTCTTACGAATTAAGAGTTGTATTTTCAACCCGTTACTAATAAAGAATTTACTATGTAACAATGGTTGCTTGTCTTCGTCTGGCCTATTGGAAAAAAAGACACATTGAAAAGTATTAAAATCGGTGTCCACACTCTCCACAGTCTTAATTACATCTATACAAGATGTTAGTGTGAACACCGTTATTATACTTGAAACCATCAAATGAGCCCGTCAAAATGAACAACTTTTTCTATGAGAACAATGCTGGGAACTCAAAAAAATCCGTCTTCATACCCTTACAAATTGCTGATCCAGGCATCCGTATGGGTATGAAGACGGCATTTTTGTAGTTCCCAGCATTGTTTTCATAGAAAAAGTTGTTCATTTTGTCGGGCTCATTTGATGGTTTCAAGGATAACGGTGTTTACACTAACACACTGTATATTAGACTAGAGTCTATCATAATAATTCAGATTTGCATTTAAGTTTTAGTTACACAACCTTTACTAGTTAGCTTAATTTGAAGTTTGTAAGTGCTGTATTTATTTTGCCTCGTAATTATTAAATTTAAAATTATAAACTCATTAAAACTACAACAGGTAAACCTTGGTATTTATTACCTAGTAGGAATAAAGTATTGTAATTTGCAGTCTCTACCTGTAAAGGATATTAAACATGCACTGTAACAGGCAGTTAATGGTTAAAACCGTACTGTTTTATGACTATGTTAAAAGCTTGAATTAGGGTTATTTTAATAGACAGCAAAATTAGAATACTTAACATATTCTTGAATATTTCTTTACTTCTTAATCATTTGTAATTTTTAGATCCTTATTCTTATTTCTTCTAGGTCATAAATTATGTTGCCAAGACATTTTGTGTCTATGCATAAAATGTTAAGATCCATGGCCAAAATCATAATTTAACCCACCAACTATCAAGCACCAAGCGGCACCCGGTGGTCGCGTAACAATTGAATATCTATTGTGTCTGTGTTTCCCACAATCAAGGTATTAATTTAACTCATGACTCTAATATTAGCTAATTATTAAATAATTTTAAATTAAGTCAATAATTATTATATTAACAATCACACAAAATTGGTGGGTTTTAATTTAAGTAAAATTTGAAAGTTGTACTTATTCTTCAGTAAATGTTAAATAAGACTTTATAGAAGATCTATTTAGTTTAGTAAACAGGATGCCAGGATGATTATTTCAACATTTAGGTAGGTAAACAATGTCTGAAAATTTAAAATATTCAAGTAGAATTAAATCAGTTAGCACATAGACCTTACCTGCTGATTATAGTAAATAGAGTATATTGACTGAAATCTGAACTTGAACGCGATCTAAAACTACCTTCATAATCCATTTAAAAATGATGATATGAAGGTTGGAGAAGGAAAAGGGAGAGCTAGGTATGTACTTTTTTTTTTTTTAATTTTTCCTTTTTTTTTGCGGATAGTAGATGGCTGTAACTTTACAACGATGACATTTTCATTCGCGAATTTGCGAGTAAAACATAGTAAAGTAGGTAATAATGACTCACCATACGACTCCAAAAGCGCCGTAGCCTATGGGGCGATCGGGCTGCACATCGGTCGGGATGGCCGGCGTCTGGTAGTAGGGCGCCGCCGCCGCCAGGATGGCGCCCTGCGGCGCGCTCTGCGTACCGCCCTGCATCAGCGACATGGATACACTCATGGAGACGCGAGAGTGCCGCGCGGGACCACTTACAGCCGCCATCCGCGGGTCGCCGTCACCGGGTCATCACCCGACCCTAGCCCACACTGTGATCACCAAACCGATCCCGAAAACGCGACGGTGTCACCGGCTACTTCTTTATTATTCATGCTCGAACGACTATGCGGGATTCACTCGACGCACTTCACAAGCGAAAGGCACCCCTCAGTCGCACGGTACGTATCCGCGGCGCGTCAGCGTTACTCGGGAACCTGAATGAGGTTATTGTTTGTCGGTTTTACTGTGTTTCACAAAGGATGAGCCCCGTGATATTCGTCGATATCACGTAACACGTAATCGTCCACGCGCCACGACGATCGAGCGAGACTGGCCCGTTTAGGAGGGGCGGGGGCCGGGGACCGCGGCAGCTAGAGCGAGACGAAAACAACAATGGCGACGACGCAATGAACAGCTGCTTCAAGCTTCGTCACAAAATAGACGAAAACAGAACGCAAACGTGTATTAATATTAAGGGTCAATTCAGACCGCAACGCGTAGATACATTTCTAATTTTGTATGGATTTGACAGATTTCAATAATTGAGAGACGTCGTGCAAATCAGCTGTCAAATGACAAATCCATAAAAATTTAGAAATGCATCTACGCGGCGCGTTGCGGTCAGAATTAACCCTGGGCCCTTGTTCCACCATACTAAATTTAGACGTCTAAATGATTCAGTAACTAAATTTAGTCAAGTGAAATAGCATTTAGGAAGTTAGGATCCTAATTAGTGTACTAAATCGGAAAAAGTCTGGCTTCTGACTGACTAAATCATTTAGCATCCTAGTTAGGAAGTGATTTAGAAAGGTGGAATAAGGTTTAGAATTTAGACGCTACATTCGCACCTCACTGTGTGTGCTGTGAAGACGTACGAGTGCTACCTTTATCAACGATGTGTGTTTTTTTCGTGTTTATTTTAGTACGAAATACGAATCACGAATGCGCCATGTCGACTGCTAAAGTTAAAGAAGTTTTAAGTAATGTAATTGAACTTTATAAAGATAATGCCGTACCCAGTGGCGGGGCAAGACCAACATTTTATGTGGGCGAGATACATTTTGCGAGGTCCCCTAGGCCCAAATGGATTAGCTTTAGACAATCATGTTTTTTATAAATAAATGTTGAGTCTCAAAACGCGTAAATTCCCAAAAAAATCCTTGGGGTCCAAGAAGCGCGAGGCCCCTTAGACCGCGAGGCCGTGGGCGGTTGCCCACATCGCCCACTCCTTGCGCCGCCTCTGGCCGTAACTTTGGAGTAAAAATGACAAAAATATTCTAATAAAAATACAAAAAAAAAATTTGAATATTTTTTTTAATTTTAAGGATGTTACAAGATTAATGTATACGATTAATATTATGTTATACGATCTGGAATCCATTCGTAGGTAATTTCCAAAGTCTGCTGGTTCCAAGTAGTTCAGAAAGTTCATGTTTGATAATTTTTCGTGGAGCAAAAATTCTTTCAACCATCTTTTTTGCCTTTTTTTATTTTTATTTTCATTGAGCCAACAGCTAAACCTATGAGAAGACCAAGTTTTTGTTGCGTTGACAGAACTGGAGCCATTAAATCGCCGCGATTGAAATAAGTCACAATTCAGTTGAAATTGCGATTGAATTTCAACTGAATTGTGACTTATTTTCAACTGCTTTGTGACTTAATCCTTCGATCGCGGATTCTTGGAAAATAGTGACTAGTGTTATTCTATTGTTGTCGCGGTCGCCGGTGTCCTTATGGGAGTTGAATGTTGATAGATAAACTGTGTCTGTGTATTTTAACGAATAAACAGGGACTAACATGTGTCTGTTTAACGACTAAATTGGGAATGAACTTAAACTGAATAATTATGACTGAACTGTAACTGCATCACGATTGAACTGTAACTAAATGTTGACTGAATTTCGATTGAATTGCAATGGTGACTGAGTTTTATCTGAATTGCGACTAAGCTGCGACTTAAAAAGATTTTAAAATAAAAAATAAGCGATTGCACCAGATCTCTACATCTTACTAACAATTCACCGGAAAACAATATAAAGAAACATCCTAGTTTTTCAAGTCTATTACTATCACAGCCAGATAATGAAAACAGACAAATGGAATCTCTGAAAATCAACGAAATGCGATCCGAAAACAATAAATTGATTATCCTAATCCTAACATTCTACAAACTATGAAAAAAATATTCAACAAAACCTATGATGTTTGCCACTACACTACACCGGGAGCATGCATAAAGCAGCAGCTTGCGGGAATAGAAAGTAAAGTAAGCGGTTAAACTTGTAAAGACTATTGTGTTATTTTTATAGGTGAAAATGACTTTCAAAAGAGCAATAATTACTTTAAAATTGTGAAATCAATGCAAGAAAAGCTGATGAAATTGCAACACACAAATATAATAATTATGCTACCAACTTTTAGGATAAATAATAGAGCTAACCTGTATAACTATAGGATTGAAACGTTTAATAATCTTATGTATCTAAATAATATGCAATACAATTACGCATATTTATTAGATTCCAACCACACTCTTTACTATAATAAAAAACATTTTTCTTTCATAAATGGTACACTTAACAATCTGGGACTCAAAAATATTTTCTTACGCCTAAATAAACTACTTATAGACATAGATAATTATAAATCAATGAACTTTGAGAATGATAATGTAAATAATGATACTTTTATGAGCAGTGACAAAGTTAATATAAGTAATGACAATACTCTTTTTCGTGACTAAACATTTAACTATAATGCACCAAAACATATGTGGACTATTAAATAAGGTAGATGTTTTGACTGTAGCCCTACTAAATTTGACATTAAATAATAAGCATAATATTGACATTATTTGTATTACCGAGCATTTCATGACCAAAGAGGATGAAAAAAAAAAGTGTGTCAGTTCCGACGCACGACTGGAGTTTACTCCTTAAGTACGAGTATAGCAATATAAATACATCAACACTGATAGAAACAAACAAGCCCAATAACATCTAGTATATAGGTATAGTCGCCTATACAGCATACCATATGTACGTCTTAATCATAAAGTTAATATACCTATCGGAATATAATATTATATAATAATAATAAAAAATATATAATTATATAATAATATAATATAATATTCCGATAGGTATATTACTTTTATGGTCTTAATACACTCACAGCCAAATGAGAAAGTTGCGCACTAAAGGTGCGCACCAAAAACGTGACACGATTTTTCGTTACTTGTTAGTAGGGTTTTACCCCTCGGATTTTTCTCATACCGGGCGCCTTATATATGAAAATCGATTCTTAAGGAGTAAACTCCAAAAATATTATTTATGTTATTCGTTTTGACAATATTGAACTACAAATTAATAAAAAAAAACATAATATTATCGTTTAGCTCAGAGGTTCCCAAACTCCTTTTCGGTCCGTCCCCTCCACCAAAAGGGGTCGGAGCCGTGCAATCTAATTTTACGAACAGCTGCAGCCTGCTACATAAGTAATAAAATTATTATGTTATTAAAACATTACTCCAACTAATAGAAATCCAGTTTCACAGTCTGTCATTGTAGCAAAATATCGCGCGCTAGAAGTTTTGTCAGCTCGGTTGTCCAACTTGTCTTCTGTCTCTCTTTATTCTATAGTCCACTGTGTTTCGAACTTCAGGGATCCTTTGAATGGAACGGGCATTGAATACATACTATTTTAGGTAGACCGAAGTACGTTAACATTTTTGTTTTCTTGTTTCACAAGAATGTAGTGTACTATGTTATGTAGTATCTTTTTGTGGAGATTGTTATATAAAATCGTACCTACTTACCTTCGAACCTACGTTCCTGTATGCCATCCATCTCAACTTATTATCTAATTAACTTATTTTAGTCGTAACTACGGATACGACGAGCAATCAAGAATAGGCATGATGACTATTTTTTTTTCTTACTTGTAATTGAAATACCCTTAAAAAATAGAAACATCGCTGAAAGAATGACTCTGATAGCTTAAAAATTCACCAAGATATCACAATTCAAACATCTCATAAAATAGACTTGCCCGAAACGCTCCATACAAAGTGCTACGAAAGAATGACGTCAATCTTTCGTAGTTTGTACGCATCGGGAGAGAACTTTGTTCGGTAGGTATATTAAATATTGCGTTTATGAAAGTGGTTTCATAACAAAAGTTGCTTTTAATTGCATAAGTTATCGAATGGTATACAAATATTAAGAAATTTAATTGAAAAAAAAATCGACTTGATTATCCAACTTTGAAGGTGCATAACAAAAAAAATACAAATGCTATCAAGCTGAAATTTTGGGAACATTTATTTTTTACCGTGGTTTCTTTATTTTAGTAACAAAATTCACTAATCTTTGACCTTGTCATCATCCCTATTGCTAATAACATAAGTAGAAGTTGCATCGAGACAGCTAAAACGCAAATAAAAATCTAAAAATAGAAAAAAAAGTACGGCTATCATGTAAATTATTAATCATACGGAACCCTCTATTGAGGACATATACAATGGTTTTTGCGAGGTGTTTACCTGTGGTAGGGAAGAGCACTAAACTGCATCAAAAAAATACCCGTTTGCATCACTTGCATGCCATCGCGGTTGTCTGTGAAATGTTTGGTGAAATGGCAAAAATATAATAATCAGTGTTGCCAGTGCTGTATGTTCAAAAGTTACATATTATTGTCATGCGAAAAGTAACATTTTGAGGGGAAAAATAACATTTCATATTATTTTGAATGATGCGGGGGGGGGGGGGGGGTTTGATCCAGAATGCACACGAAAACAATGCACTATACATGTATTATAGACTTCTCCTCTCTCTTAGTTTGTACTACGAACACCGAAGACAGTGATTCGAGTGATTCGATTCGATGTCTGTCCGTCTGTCCGTGTGTCTGTCTCCAAGCTGTATCGCAAGAACCGCTATAGCTAGACTTATGAAATTTTCAGAGATTATGTAGGTATTTCTGTTTCCGCTATAACACCAAATACTAAAAACAAAATATAAATAATAGTTTAAAAGGGGGCTCCCATACAACAAACTTGATTTTTTGGCATTTTTTGCTGGATATCAATAATGGTAACAGGTAGGCACTTGCAATTTCCACAAAATCCTTTATTTTATTATTATGTGTACTTTATTAATAAATATAAAATATTAAAATGAAATAATAAAATAAGGGTGGCTCTTATACAAAAAAACACAATTTTTGGCCTATTTTTGCTGTATCACGGTACGGAACCCTTTATGAGCGAGTCAGACTCTAAATTGGCTGAAATAAAATAAGGGGGGCTCTTATACAAAAAAAAAAACACAATTTTGGCCTATTTTTGCACTATCACGGCACAGAACCCTTTATGAGCGAGTCAGACTCACACTTGGCCGATTATATTTTATTTTTACGAAGGTATTTTATTTTGTTTAGCTCCAAGTCTACCAACATGACGGTCATTAAACAAAACTTAGCTAAGGTGCGACAAACGTGGGCGGGGGCGCTGCTGATAAAGGAGAACTGTCAAAAATAGCATTTTTGTATGATGGCAGCGTTAGTTCCTTTTTTCGCCACGTTCATTTAAAGCCGTTACTTTTGGTAATTGAAAAAATATATATATTTATAATAATAATATTATATTTTTTTTTTCAATTACCAAAAGTAACGTAAAAGTAACATCTGTAGTCATGTCACATGAATGTAACATGCAAGGGTCAAAAGTAACGTAAAATGTTACAAAAGTAACATTCTGGCAACGCTGATAATAATATGTAAATATTTGTATAATAGAAAGTAAGTACATAATATGTAACACTGTAGTAACTGTGCTAATAGCGTTTTCCTTGATTTTGTCCTTCATTTAAAGTTAGGAATAGGTAAAAAATTCAGTTCAAAGTTAAAACTTAAAAAAATTAAAAACTTTTGAAAATAGTTTTCAAAATTGAACTTTATTTTGGTCGAATTATATTTTAATTAAGTATCAGTTCAGACGAATTTTGTTTAAGATCAAAATATGTACCTAAGTTTGAAAAGTGAGTGTATGGTAACAATAGTTAAGTAGAAGGAAATTTTAACGTTGTTAGTGGCGGCCGAAAAGGAAGATCTTCCGACCGAGAGAGATAGCATGCTCGGTCAGGCCGAAGCCCACTGACGTCTTTTCAGACGTTGTATATATCTTGCCGTTTTCCGAAACTTTGATAGCGCGATGCAGGATTGTTAGGCGAATTGTGGGTACCGCCACATCACTCCCCCCCGAAGACCTGTGGCATTCTTCAATGCGCTTGTGTTGTCAGGTGTGGGCCGAAGCTACGCGTGCAATGACCAGGAGAGGAACCCCGTGCTCTGCTTGCTGACCGGTCGTTGTAGCCTATGGCTGCCCCGTTCAAACCGGACACGGGTTCGACCGGCGCGGACCTCCGACGCGGCTTATGGTCGAGGCGACCCGGTTATGCTTGATGTCTGCTGACGTGGTGCGGAGGGGCGGGGAGTGTTGATAATGATTGATGTCCATGATGAAGGATGCGTGTTCTTGTCGGTGGTCACCAATTTAACGTTGTTAGTGGCGGCAGAAAAGGAAGATCTTCCGACCGAGCGAGATAGCATGCTCGGTCAGGCCGAAGCCCACTGACGTCATTTCAGACGTTGTATATATCTTGCCGTTCTCCGAAACTTCGATAGCGCGATGCAGGATTGTTAGGCGAATTGTGGGTACCGCCACACCACTCCCCCCCGAAGACCTGTTGTGGTATTCTTCAATGCGCTTGTGTTTTCAGGTGTGGGCCGAAGCTACGCGTGCAATGACCAGGAGAGGGACCCCGTGCTCTGCTTGCTGACCGGTCGTTGTAGCCTATGGCTGCCCCGTTCAAGCCAGACACGGGTTCGACCGGCGCGGACACCCAACGCGGCTTATGGTCGAGGCGACCCGGTTATGCTTGATGTCTGCTGATGTGGTGCGGATGGGCGGGGAGTGTTGATGCTGATTGATGTCCATGATGAAGGATGCGTGTTCTTGTCGGTGGTCACCAATTTAACGTTGTTAGTGGCGGCCGAAAAGGAAGATCTTCCGACCGAGCGAGATAGCATGCTCGGTCAGGCCGCCACTGACGTCATTTCAGACGTTGTATATATCTTGCCGTTCTCCGAAACTTCGATAGCGCGATGCAGGATTGTTAGGCGAATTGTGGGTACCGCCACAAAATAAAACAAAAGCAATCTTATAAATATCAATTATATTATCACAGAGAATCACATTGTATGTAACATATTTATGTGGGTCGTACAAAATACTTAAATCATAGGTTATGTATTCTACCATCGATTACTGGCGTGGTACAAAATCTTACAATTTACATTATATTGCATCAATAAATACCTGGTATAGACAACGCAAAGATTTTAGATCGCTATGTAAAATTGAAAGGCATGTCTTTTTGGGTCTCTTTGGCGGGGTGGGGTGCAAGGGTTAATTCAGACCGAAACGCGGCGCGTAGATGCATATGTGGACGTCTCACGCAATTGAAATCTGTCAAATCCATACAAATTTAGAAATGAATCTACGCGTCGCGTCGCTTTCTGATTTGAACTTGAATTGGTAGCTCATTGGTAGGTGGTAGTTCCACCGTGCGTTTTTCGCGTAATTTTCTGCCACGCACTGTAAAACTCTGGAACGAACTGTCTGCAAACCTTCAAGAAGATAGCGTATACCCTCTAAAAAGGCCGGCAACGCAACTGCTGCTCTTCTAATGTTGCGTGTGTCCATGTGCGACGGTAGTTGCTTTCTATCAGGTGATCCGTTTGCTCGTTTGCCCCCTTATTTTATAAAAAAATGATTAGGGATCTATTGGTCGTTATTGGTTGATCGTGAATCGTGATACGTTAGTAAGTACGTTATTGGCACTTATTAATAAATATAGTACACATACGCTTATTTCTCTCCTCCAGTTCGACTTTCGAGCGATTTTTAGTTGTGCGTGGCCGTGTATATAGTAAAATCCTGTGGCTAATTACACTCGGCAATTTAATAAAAAAAAGCCTGAGAGACATTATGGTGTACAACAGTGACTACCTTCTTATAATTTCTTTCGTTAATGTTAATTCTGACAAGATATCAATTTTAGCCCTTAAATGTAAGCAATTCCGAACAGAATATACTGCTATAGCTCGGTCACGGAACAAGTAGAAATTCGGTCATGGACCTGTCACCACTTATTACTTTCATTTACGAAAATCGCTGCCGAATTTCTACGTTTCCGGAGTACCACAGTGATTGTACATTTTGCGAGGGCAACCCAATTGCTGTTTGGTACTAAATATATTGCACATGAATATCTGCTGCCTTCTGTATTTTTGTCGCAAGATACATTATAATCATGCCGGGCTATACTGTTATGCCGGCGCCAGACATAGCTTCACTTGTTTGAACACTTATTTGATTGCTATGTGTGGCACGAGGCTTTGAATATGTGTTCAAAGTTTGAACAAACATTTGCACTTTGCCATGCGGTGTCGATTTTTTAGCGCACATCAAAGCGTTCAAAGTTGACTGTGTTCAAACGTAGCCTGCCACACTTGCGCAAACTCCATTTGCCAAGCAGTGTTGAGCAGAACGGTTGTCTGTATCTATGCGCGTAAACACATCCCAGATTTTCAAAATGGACTCAAGTTTTGAATTTTCGTAATGGACTAGTGTGTCCTTGAATTTGTAGAGTTGCTACAAGTTGTTGTTGTTGCTCACGCCTTCTTCTCGGACGTTTCCTTAAATTTTAATGCAAATGTAATAAACAATTAAATACGCATAAATAGTATAGGCACACTGCGTCCACGAAATTTTGTCGTTGTCGTGTCGAAAACGTTGTCTACCAGCATACTGTGAAGATAAGTATTTGCAAAACATGTCTGGCATGAACAATATGTGTCCAATTGTGTTTTCAAAGCTTTGCAAATATCTTCAAATAAGTGTTAATCGGTCATCTTGGCGTTCATTGAGAGAGGCCTATGTCCAGCAGTGGACGAATATAGGCTGATATGATGATGATGATGATGATGATGAAGTGTACAAACAAGTGAAGCTATGTCTAGCGCCGGCATTATAGAAGGCCAAACTGTACACATTTTACGTCGTCAAGCCATGTTTACAGATATTTTCGTTTGGACAACATGATCACTACACAATACGCTAGATTTATCAACACTTAAATTACTAGATGGCGTTAAAAATTGCACTAAAACTTTAACAAAAATATAATAAATAGAGCATGCGAGAGACTAACGTGTACTATTCAGATTCAACTTCATCTTTATGTAAACAAAATCCCATAAATCAAACCAAATAAAACTTTATTTACCGTGCAATAAAAATATTGTGACACAACCTTATTCATCCTAATATTATAAAATAATGTGAAAGAATCATGGCCAAATTTGTATAGGAGCTGGACTCGACTTTTATTTTTGATGTCCCAAAATAAACTATAGTTAGATTTGGTTGTTCTTATGCTCTAAACATAATTCCGTTTGAGAATTATGTCTAAATAGCCACAGTTTTTTACAATAATTAATAACGTTAACAATTATTTTGAGGTTAGACTTAAGAACTACCTTTTTCCCGACTGCGGTGTAGCCTACAAGTGTATATTCGGCGATCTTGTTTCTAATTATTTCAATTTTTCCTAGAGTATTACCCAAAAAATAGAACGAATGCGAATGTCAGAATATAAAGAAACTAAAATATATTGATCTTTCTTTTGTGGCTATTTACAGACACATTTCTAATATTTTTCGATGTCTTAAAATATTAGAGAATTTTTGCTACCAATGGCATATCGGGACGCCATTTATCATCTGGTACGATTTGGCCATTGTTCTTTGTGTCTAAACACACCATGCCGAAGTTCCGCGGCAGAAGTTCGGCATGATTACGTCAGCAATGTCAAACGCATACAATATAACGCGACGGAATTTCGGCATGGTATGTCATCGGTAATTTATACATTGCAGGCGGAATCATGCCGAACTTCCGCCACGGAACTTCGCCATGGTGTGTTTAGACACTTTAAGTATGTTCGTCTTTCTTTAACATCGAACGATTTAGTTAAAAAAAAAAGCTGATACTGCAAGTCCCGGCAAATGATAGGATCAGCAAATTTAGGCACAACATTTAGACTTTAGTTTACATAAAGATTAAATTGGATGTATACAGAATATATTTTATAACTAATGGATTATTATGATCTATACAAAAACATGGGCGTGTAAATTAAATACATAAATAGAAACATTCCCATACTATTCCGTAAAAAATCTTACAAAACTATTGTTTTATTCTACAAACGCTAAATTCAAATATGTGATTATAAACATACAATTATAATTTACAGTTTTGCACTTTACTATGTTGTTAAATTCCTTTTTAGGCGCACACTTTAACATAATTTACAAGTAACTAAGTAATAAAACTACTTTTTGAAACATGCTTACGTTAATGTTAGGAATTCATATTATGTTACAAATGCGCGTCTGTTTTTTTCTGCGAAAACTTAATAATTGGTGTTTTCGCAGAAATAAACAAAGTCTCAGATAAACCAAACAAGTTAGGGGGTTTAGGGCCTGTTTCACCACTTTCTGATAAAGTGCCGAATAGGCTATTCACAACTTTTTGACAGATTCTCCATACTTTATCTGTCATGTTAACTGGTGAATAGTCTATTCGGCACTTATCAGAAAGTGGTGAAACAGGCCCTTAAACTGCTTATTATTTTTGTTTCCTTGAGAGAACAAAATATTATAATTATATAGCAATAGAAGTAGCTTTATTACTACTACTTCTTCTCTGAGATCATCTAACCAATAACATTTTATTTTGTTTAACGTAAAAACAAAAATCCTACCCGATCCTATTAATAATCGAATAAGACAGAATTAAGTAGTCAATGTAGATATCATTGTTTTGTTGTCTTAGAAAAATCTTTTTTTTTCTAACGTATAAGAAAAAAAAAGTTTTTCTAACGTATAAGACAAAAACAACAACATTGATAAGTCCAGATATTAAAGCTGAAGTCAGCTACAAACAACGCATGATAAGTGTTGTTTTCATTAACATAGTCCCTTTTAAATATTTGTGATGTATATTTGTGATATAGTCAAAACTCATAACCACCCACTTTTGACTGCAAAAATATTGAAAATGCCTGGGTGTTTTGGGCATTTAGGCTCTTTCTTTATCTAATGTTACAGCTATGTAACAAGTTTGGATAGTGCAAACGCTTCATTATAATCGCCGTTCTCCAAGTAGTGCTAAAAACCTACTTGCTATCAATTTACAATATACCTATTGCTTTCGATCAGTAGCGTAGCGTGCTTTGTTTTTTTATTTGTTTGAGGGCCCTTAGATAATATACACTTTGGGGACCCACGTGGCCCGGGGCCCCGTAATAAGGCAGATACGGTGCTAGCAACGCCCTTGCTTTCGATCCATTCCAACTATACCCAATAGCAACTTCTTCGAAATGCACATAGCTTTATGTCAATTCCAACTACACTAAATAGCATTTTCTAAGACAATTCGAAACCTGTGTTGCTATTTACGGCGTATCTGAGTTTGTCGCGTAGAGTACTTCTCTTCTGGTAGTTGGGTAGCTTGAGTAGGTTGAAACAGGTGGACGAAGTAGGTAGTCTGTTGAGAGGGTCCTTCTTCCTGATCGTGAAGAATCCTCGAATGACGCTGCCTGGAATTTATAAACGTTCTTTATTCGTAGGGTAGATAAGTTGTTTTCAATTAACATAATATTGAAAACAAGAAATTAGTAGAAAAGGGATCCCTTGTCATCAATCTTGTCAAGAACTGTTAAACATTTTTTTTTGTCACAAGATGGCGTATTTCATAATCTTAATTAAAATTCCTTCAAATACCTACTTGTTACCTTGTACGGAACCCTTCTACAAGTCGTGTCTTCACAGTAGTGTATCAGTAGATACGCTCTAGGTTTAGGAACATAAAGAAACGGAAAATAATCCAATCAATTTTCAATAGCACAATACACCATTTCAGGCTGGCTGTAATTACATTTAAATGAAAATTACTATGAAAGTAAGAGCCTGTCCACACAGGCGTTGCGTCGACGCAGCGCTGCCGTTTGATGCATAGTCGGCCACACGGGCGCTGCAGTCTTAGGGCCGCGCTACACCGGAATGGCAGCGGCGAGGCGAGCACTTTCAGTGTCATATGATTTTAAACTTTATCTTCATTATTGTAATACATAGTATCGCTTGAGAAGTCTACGGCCTCCCGTGGCGGCTTGTGGCCGCTCCTGGACGCTGGCGGCGGCGATTTCTCAAGCGATACTATGTATTACAATAATGAAGATAAAGTTTAAAATCATATGACACTGAAAGTGCTTGCCTCGCCGCTGCCATTCCGGTGTCGCAGCCCTTGACGTCAACACCGCCTCCCGCTTCATCTCTGGGGCTGCTATCCGTCATGTGTGCGTTGCGTAGACGCAGCGCGCCGTGTGAACACCTTGGTTATTTGTATTTAAAACAACGCAACGCGCTGTGTGCACTGGCTCTAACGCATCGCCTCTTACCTATAGTATCCCCTGTGTCCTCATCATCACCGACTTCCACACAGCGGATGGAGAATGGCGGCTTGAGGTGCGCAAAACCCAGCACCGGCGGCTTAGAACACGACGTCACGAACTGAAATGTGTATGGTAAGAAATAAGCATTCAACCAGTTATAGATGTAGAAAAGATTAATGAGGAAGGTAAGATAAAGGAGAAATCGTTGTTAATAAGTTCATTTTTTAAATGAATCAAATAAAGATGAAACAATTAATGCACCTTAAAAATAACATTGTTTATGAATGAACATGCTGTAGAGTCTACAGTGTAGACAGTAATGAAGATGACGAAGATTATTATGATGTTGACTGTGAATGTGATGATAATGATGTTGATGATGATATCAATAATGTTGGTCATGATTGCGACGGTTGCGTGTGTTACGGTAGTCACTAACCAGCCATGAGAAGCTACTGTATCCACAGACACAAAAATTGGCAGCAAGAGACAAGCTTTGGGACCCACAAATAAATTAGAAGAAACGATAGAGTTGGAAGTAGTCTAGTTAGTGGTATTATTGAAAATGATAAACTGTATTATTATAATAATGATATAAATAACGATGACCACCTTAAAGGCTAGCTCGCACTAGGCCAGTATTTTAGTTAAGTGGCGAGTATTTTAGTAGCTAAACGTGTCTGAACACAATTTTTTTTAGTAATTTAGTCAAGTAGATTAGTAAGTAATTTAGTCGAGTCAATCCATTTTATAATTTATTCTATTTTTCGCGGGCGAGTAGCACCTCCCACCACGCGTCCGCGCTACTGGCGCGCCGGCTAAACAAGTCCGACCCAGTCGAATTAGTCGAGTTCATTAGTGCTTCAAGCCCCAAGCGCTCGCACGCGACCGCGATAACAATACAAATCTTAAATCTATTGTGTCTCGTTTTTTCCACGATCGAGGGATTAGTTACCGCCAAAATTATCCAACTTTCAGACATTCTCAATCTTTCCAAGTATTATTTGGGATCTTCCAATGCTAATTCCTTCAGAAGACAATTAGTAGCTCCTAGTTTATCCCTTCTATCGATCCATTTTCGTATCCATAGCTTATTTTTATTGATCACACTTTCCTCATCTACCTCTTCTAAAATCGCCGTTATAAATTAAAGTCATGACAGGCGGGAAAAATTTAAATGGTAATTAAAAAAAATGAGAACTTTATTAATTCGAGATAAAAATGTGCAAGGTGACAATATTTAAAATGTTATAAGCGTTCTCTGTGAAAATACAAAGAAAAAAATACACCTTATAAGCGTGATTATGTTTAGAAAATTTATACGATTTTGGGGCAGAAGCGAGAATTTTAGCTACTAAAATACTCGGTACTAAACTAAAATACTGGCCTAATGCGAACTAGCCTTAAGAATGAATATTGTAACTACGATGTTGTTGTTGCTGTTGTCAATGATGATGAATATTATAATGTCCATAACATGACTATACCTTGAGGAACATGGCGCGCTCCTGCTCGGTGAAGTCGCGCTGCAGCACGTCCCACAGCCAGCAGACGACGCGGTGCGAGTCGTGGAAGCCGCCGTAGTACTGCGTGTGGCGGCGCAAGTCGCGCAGGTCTAGCGGCACGTTGTCCCCGCTTATGAGGCGTTGGAGCTGAGAGAGAGAGTATGCTATGGTCAAAAGGAAGAGAGTTGTCTAGGTTCAAAAGAAGACACGTATACAGGATACAGTTTGTGCAGATCTGGGTGATCTTAAGTCTTAACTCAGGAGAATTTCTATACATCTTTATGTTTATGAAAGTCTATCGCAGATATCATGATCAGCCCGGGGTTAGCCTTAATCTGTATTTGAGCAAATGGGTCTAAAGGTATGACAAAGATTTGATTTCAATAAGCTGCGAGATACCTATATAATTATATTATTAATTTAAAAAATACTGTTGGGTTTGACAAATGCTTTTGATAATATTAATCACTTATATTTTATACATAATAACAAGCCAATATTAGATACAAACTAGGAGTGGTAAAGGTTTTAAGGACAATTTATCGTATAAAAAATATATAATTTTATAATGACGTTGCCACTTTGTACATACACTACTAGATGGCGTACCTCAAGGTTCATAAGTTGTCCCAATATATTTTATTCTCTTTTAATGCGATACTACCAACTAACCTCTGGTGTTGAAAACAAGGAGAGCCATTCTGGATTTATGATTGTCCTAAATCCTTTTATAAAAGCATTGGTTTGATCCTTTATTTGCGTGTGCATCCGGAAATGAGCCATCAGATGAATGTAGTTTATTCTGAAAAAATTAAAATACATTATTCTACTATAAAGAGCTAGGTATAGATTATATTAGGTATTTTAACAAATAATTACTTGTTTTCATTAGTGACCGGTACCGCCTTTCCTCCCGGCACTAGTTCATGCGTAACAATCTCTCCCAGTCTCTCCTCGTCTACAGAAAACGTTAGCTCTAGTGATGAAATGTCACCCTAAAACAAAAATGACAGCTTACTCGGAGTTTTCTTTGTATGTTCATCGATAACTCTGTAAAGCCTGGACCAATTTGAAAAAATATTTTAATGTTTGAAAGAGTAACTTGTCAAGTTGGTCCCTTAATCATTGAATCAGATCCTATGACGGGATCTTGAAGAAATCGTTTGTATTCAGATGACAAGTAACAACATAAACAAATGGTACTGTTTCCCCACAATGTATTAATTTTTTTTATATTATTTCCAAACGATTCCTGATATAATTATTAATTACAATAGCGCAATAACAATATTATGTTCAATAGCTTCAGTTCAAGCTGTGTGTGTGTGTACCTGAAAGTGCTTGATATAAGTCAAACTGCGGTATAGGTCGCGGTCTAGCGAAGGCAGCTCGTCGATCCAGCTGTACAGCGCCGCCTGCGTCTGACCCAACACCTGGCTGAGGAAGAACGACGCGAACGGCACGTCCACCACTATACCCTGTGAATTAAATTTTAATTAGCTTTTGCCCGCGGCTTCGCTCGCGTTAAAAAGCATTGGAACAAAGTTCTTTATCGCGCGTTGCGAAAGGGGGCTAGATGGAAAAAGTTGTAACGACACAACACAAAAGTGTCGGTATATTACAAAAATGCTATAGTTGTAAGCCGTGCGGTAGCGCGTCTCAAGTTTTTAGGGTTCCATACCCAAGGGGTAAAAACGGGACCCTATTACTAAGACTTCGATGTCTGTTCGTCTGTCCGTCTGTCTGTCACCAGGCTGTAACTCAAGAACCGCTATAGCTAGACTTCTGAAATTTTCACAGATTGTGTATATCTGTTGCCGCTATAACAACAAATACAAAAAACAAAATAAATTAAATATTTAAGGGGGCTCCCATACAACAAACGTGATTTTTTTGCTATTTTTTGCTCTTAATCAATAACGGCAACACAAAGGCAACTGAAATGTTCACAAAATTCTTAATTGTATTTGTTTTTTAATAATTAATAATTAAATTCAAATAAATTAAATAATTAAGGGGGGCTCCCATACAAAAAATACAATTTTTTGCCTATTTTTGCTCTGTAGTGGTACGGAACTTGGCCGATTATTTATTATATAAAAACTTTAATCTCCCATTTTAACACCCTTGGGGGTAAAATTGATCAAAATCCTTTGTTAGCCTCGCCTATGTCATAACTCGTAACATCTACCTGCATGCCAAATTTCAGCCCGATCCGTCCAGCGGTTTGGGCTGTGCATTAATAGATCACTACGAGTATGTCAGTCATTCTTTGAGTTATATATATTTACAATTATGATTAGATAATAGATATATAAGTTTTTGACATCATTATAAAGATATGTAAGCACTGCATTATGCGGCTGCAGTGCCTTGCTACACTCGAATAAAGTGATGTGGGTTGTTTTGTTTTTATAAAGAAAACATTTAACAGGGACGCGTTATGTCGTATCGCTGCTATGTACTTCTAAAAGTGTAGCGTAATCTTCAATGATTGAAGCAAAATATGTGTCAGTTGTTTAACAATTAAATTTTAAAACGTGTTGTGTGTGCTCTTAGTAATTAAACACGCATACTATCACTATGGGTCAATATCGCAACTTCGGGAGGCGATTTAAACGAACCGAATGAGAATGCCGCGTCCTACTCTAACAAACGTGAAATGACGTTGTAAAAGCAGGACGCGGCATTCTCGTTCGATTGTTTGAGTCTCAAAATGGTTTCGTAGCAGTCCAGGTTGAGAGACGGGTCGAATACTCGATTGATCGTCTCCCCCAGGACTTCTAGAAGAGATCTATACCAAACTTATTTTGTTTAAGAGCAATTTATATTTAAGCGCCCCCATTGTTTAAATTTAAAATGCATCCTGATGAAATAAATCCACCCCAAGCCTCTACATTTCCTTACCTTTTTTTTTTACCTTACCTTCAGACCTTCAGCGCCCACAAGGGGGCGTTATCACCCACTTTGGGAAAGGCTGATCTATACTAATATAACCTTACCTCATACACCGCCTTGGCCAGCATGCGCCCTATAAACTCGAACAGTTGGAGATGGTTTTCTTGGACGCCGGACGTCGGCGACGGGTACAGCCGCTCCTCGCTCGTCGCCCGGAATAGGTTGAGGGACGGGTCGAACACTCGCTTGATCGTTTCCTCCAGGAATTCTGGAAGATAAAGTAATGTTAGTCTCGTCAGGGCTATAAGGATAATATGGCGAGTAACAGAAGTGGCGGAAGTCAGAACTAATATGGTCATTTTGTAAAACGTTGGTTAGAGGTGAAACCGCACAGTTTAACACTGCAGCCAACGCGACACAATACCACGTACCACCAAACTAACGTTTCGTATCGCATAGTTCCGTGACGCATAGTACGTCTTAGCTCGGACGATTTTATACAAAGAATATTTGGCCGTAAGATGTTGCGTCGCTCCTTACGAGACAGCTTTTTTTACACTCCCGAGAGTCGTGGTATACAATATCATCTAAGTATTATTTTGCGTGTAACCGAACTTGTAACGCTGCGCGCTGGTATCATAGTATGAAATATCCTTGTCTTCTCAGCCCTTTGGAATTAAAATGTTACAATACGTCGCATACCCGTACATAGCTAGCTAATTTTCCGTTTAACTTTCATCCTTTACTGTACATATACTTGAAGGTTGCCTTTGTCCTCCACCAGCCACGCGCGACGCACGGTCACGAGGGTGGAGCGTGTAGTAGCGCCGCGCACGCACGCTCTGACAGTAGTAACAGCGTGTAATACCCTTGAAGACGCCGTCCTGGTCGATGCCGGCCTCGTCCAGGCCCTGCTCGTTGATGAACCGCACGCGCACGACGCCCCGCAGCGCGCGGCTCGGCAGCGCCGCCAGCTGCCGGTACCCGTCCTCCACCAGCCGCGCGCGACGCACCGTCACGAGGGTGGAGCGCGCCGTGGCGCCGCCGCACGCACGCTCGGTCAGGCCTAGAACTACCTGTAAGAATACAAAGCTAAATTCATTGAAAGACTTCAAACTTCAAACCGCTAAGAGCATGCGTCATCGCAGCGTTATTACGAAGCAGGCTTAACTTCAACACCCCCTCCCGCTTCGTCACAGGGGCTGCTGTTGCGACGAAGCAGCGCGCCATGTGAACACCTTGGTTATTTGTATGTAAGACGCATGTAAAATGCAACGCGTCGACGCAACGCTGACGCAACGCACCGTGTGGACTGGCTCTTACTTGTACCGCAGCGCGGCGCTCTTGCAATGACACGTGTCTTGTACACTGAAATAATACTTTTAAAATTAATACAACTTACCTTTTCGTCAGCCACAGCGCGTCTGAACAGTCTGACTCTCTCACTATGTGCTATCATATGCGGGGCCTTCTGTAGTAGCACCTACGAACAAGCGTCGAATAAAATAAATTAATAATTAAATTCAAGTAAGTACTTGGTAATTTTCAGTTGACTCAGCAAAATAAGATAGAACAATCGGCGCATGTGTAATAACGACCCGTCTGCTTTCTGACCTATCAAAACGTGTCCAGCTACTAAAGTAGTAGTTTAATTGTTTAATATTACCGGAAATCAAAACAGTAACTAAGATTTTCAAAAGTCACAATATAAATAAATACATAGCATAAAGATACACAATCACATTGTTTTCGCATATAGATAGGTACTTATAAGAGGGAAAAATGATGCTGATCTCATACCTGATGCGGTTTCTTCCCTTTATCCAGATCAGCTAAGAAGTGTGAGTCCCTGTCTCTCGCCAGCCAGTGCTGAGGCGGCGCGTACGGCCGGCGGCAGTCGCGGCGGTATAACGCTTGCAGCAGTGTGTGCACTGCCGTGAACAGCGAGTTGTGCGCTAGGCCTTTGAGCTCTGTGGAGGGAGGGTGGGAATACAGATATTGATCTATGTTAAAGTAAGTACAAATGAGGGGTTTCGATATATCATTTGCCACCAGAGGGACGGTTGGGCGTCGTGCTTTCGTGTCAGACAGACATATGATCCTCGTAACACTTGAATCTTTTTAAATAAAAAAAAATGTAGTCATAATTTCATTTCCTCATTGTTACTTGTAAATTGTAAGCCGCAATCAATATTTTGTATTCCTAGAAATTCACCCATAGCACAGGCTGCGCCTAGTTTGGGGGATTGTAATGCTCAATTTGTACTAAATTTATATGCAAATAAAGATTTTTGATTTTTTTCATAGCTATATCGTAACATGTGGATGATGTGGAAGCTATTTTGTGACATATGACAACTGTTTGACACGACAGACCCTACGGCTACATAGCGCCATTTGTCCCTCATTGCTGCGTCGTGTCACACTTTGCATGCCACATCAGCGTTGCTTTAGCGCAATAAATGAAAACTTACGTTCGTTTGTTATTATCACAGCAACGGCTGCGTTGTCAGAGCAATATCGGAGTACGAACAGACTTTTCATTCGATTCGTTTCCTTTCAGTAAATCCATTGAAAAATATAGCATTATTGTGACATATCATAGTATGTAACACGACACAGCATTGACGCTGCGGCGACGTTCCGCAACGCAACGCAGTAATGCGATTGCGGTCTGTATTGTAGACTGAAGTCGCATATTGTATAGTCCGCGCGGAACTAGTTGGCCGCGCCTTAGGGCGCATTTTCATTAGTCGTTAACTCGTGCGGTATACAGCATACGGGGAGTCTATGACAACTAATGGCGCATTTTGATTGGTCGTGGCATGCATTTTAGAAATCTCCCGCACCCCGCATGCGGGCCATATCGACCAGTGAAATTGCGCCATTAGATATGTGAGCGGTGGGACGGAGAGGCGGGGGCCCTTGATTTTGTCATTTCTGGCATAGTTAAGACAAAAAGCACAAGAGATTGCAACAGCAAGATAAGTCCGCCTATAAAAAAACAATCTAAGGAAATAATATTTAAAGTGCATACGTTTTTAAAAAAACGGAAAGCCTATGTCAATAATTTAGAATAACAACTGATCAATTGTCTTGTGCGTTGCCAGCAGCAAGCAACCCGCCCCCTCACCCCTGTCCCTACCTAAGGCGCGGCCAACTAGTTCCGCGCGGACTATAGTCTACTCAGGGTCGGAACTCGGATTTATATTTTTTATGAGTATAGGTCAATTTAATTTCGCCGCCCCTATGTACGAACTCTGCCGCCATCCTAGGACACCATAGGACGCTGCCGCCCATAGGCAATGGCCTATACAGCCTATAAATAAATCCAGAGCTGTGTACTGATGTCATGTCAGCCATGATGACACTCACCCAGCAGCTGGCTGATGATACACCTGTATATGAACATGTTGAGGAAGTGCGACATGTTGACGAAGTCCTGCAGCTTGAACGGCTCCTGCTTTTCGTACATCTCCATGTCGTCCAGTATACTGTAACATATTACAAAGAAAATTTTAAAAGTGGCAAAGTGTGCAAAATTCAAGACTATAGTTAAAAATATGAAAAAAAGCGAAACGTGTCTTGCAAACTTAATTCGAATTCAAGCTATAATAGCACCTTATTTTATTGACGTTTTCAGAGATTAACTTTGGTGGGTAAATAAAAATAGCATACATGGACAATGGACAAAAACTACAATGACACGACAGTCAAATCACATAATATTTTGATAAACCTTATTCAACACAAACAAACAAATCTTTCCTCTTTATAATACATATTTTAAGCATAGAATAGTCTAAAAATGAGCCAACAATAGTTAACTTACGTAACATAATGCGTCATACAGTCAGCGAACAGTATCAGCATTTGGAACTCAGGTGCAGACAGCTTAGTGTTAGCGGCCAGGAGATCTAGAAACGCTTTCAGTCCACTATTAGGGCCTAGGGTACACATAAACTGCCAGAGAAGGTATAGTATCTCGTCTTGACTACAAAGGCCTGAAAAGAAAAAAATATTATTCTATACTTATTATAAAACAAAGTCGCTTTTTTTCCCTCATGTCCCTTTAATCTTTAAAACTACGCGACGGATTTTGATGTTTCTTTCAGTGTTAGATAGCCCATTTATCGAGGAAGGTTATAGGCTAGATTTTATCACGCTTAGATTAATAGAAGCGAAGAAATAGAGGAAAATGTGAAAAAAACGGAGAAAATTATTTGAAAGGGCTAACTTGAACGCGCTAATCTCAGGAACTACTGGTCTGATTTGAAAAATTCTTTCAGTGTTAGATATTCCATTTATTGACGAAAGCTATAGGCTATATTTTATCACGCTATGACTAATAGGAGAATGTGGAAAAAACGGGGGAAATTATTTGAAAGGGTTTATCTCGCGAACTACTAGAGCAATTTTTATGTTATTTGGCACAGATAAGAAGTAGACCACATGAAGGATCGTGAGAGGTTATCGATTTTAATAATTTTTTCAGTGGCTATATATTTTATACCCGTGCGACGCTGGGGCGGGTCGCTAGTGATATATAATTATTAAATTAAGACCGTAAATCGGAATAGAATGAGAGAGAAAAAGAATGCAGTTAATAATACGTGTAAATACGCCTAAATAAACGTGTCATGTCACACTATAATAGGTAACACTTAGCGCGTTATTTCATCTTTTTCTATGTTACATTAAATTGGATTTTTTTGACGCTTTCGTTCCCAAGCGGTCGCATGCGACCGCGAGAACAAAAGATTTCCAAGAATCCGCGATCGAGGTGAGCTAGAAACAAATTATCGGACGCATCCATAAGTCGCGGCTGATGGATGCGACTTAACAATGTGCACGGTTCATCCGCGGACGTCAAAGACCTAACCTTAATGTCAATGGCAGAAGTCCGCGGATGCAAAAACATCCGCCCTGTTGTCCGCGGACGTTTTCATCGGATGCGGCTTGTTTCTATCTGATCAATACAAAATACACCAAACTGTGCACATTGTCTGACATAAGTCGCGGACGCGACCTTGAGCGTTCGGACGTCCGAACAGAATCTGGTTGGCCGGATGTTTTTGCATCCGCGGACGTCTGTCATTGACATATAGGTTTAGGTCTTTGGCGCCCGCGGATGAACCGTACACATTGTTAAGCCGCATCCATCAGCCGCGACTTATGGATGCATTCGACAATTTGTTTCTAGCTAAAGTTAGTTTATAATGGTGGCAGCGGTGGGATATTCATAGCAAGACATTAAAAAAATTCTTACCAGTCAATATGTCCATTTTAACTTGCGACATGGTCTCTAAGGCGGTGTGGTACATCGTACATATCAGTGCTATTTTTGTACAATCAGGTGATCCCAACTTCCGAAAATGTTTACTTGAGTTTCCCCTATAATAAATAATAATAATTGGAATATTATAAATAGGATATTTATAGATAATGCCACTTTACATTACTTCTTAGTATGGAGTGTAGATGGAGGAGCAATATCTTATATGGGGGATATTTGAAAAAGTGTCCAGCTGTACGCAGTAAATAACAGTTGAAAGTGGCGCTAGCTGCAGCAAAGGGTATGGAATGAATGTAGCCGTTGGTGACAAAATACTCAATAAATAAATTAAATAAATAACAAAATAAATAATACCAATATATTTTGAAAAATATAACCTAAAATAGCTGAAATAAAAGCTGCTAAATGATTAAAATTTACCCTGTTGCTACTGTAGCGCCACCCTTATTTCACCCTAATTTAACGCATTTCAGCGGACACTTTTTACATACAGAGATAGTTCTCCTCCATCTACACTCCATACTTCTTAGTTAAAAATTAAAGCTACTGTAAGCTACCTAACCTATACACTCTAGTAACTAGTTGTTTGTATTGATGAAAGAGGCAAGATGTTTTGACAAACAATAAGCGATAACCAAAACTTAGCCAGATATTACCTATTAGTCCTAGCTTCTATCGCTCTTCTAATAAACGCGGCTGGGTTGTTACTCTGTACCGGTGTAGAAGGCTGCGAAGGCCCGGCTTCCTCGCTACTAACACCGGCATCTAGCATCTCTTTCAGCGGGTTAGCTAGAAGCTTCTTCAGTAGCGGAGCACCCCATAGTAAGGATATCTGAGTCCGTAGGTTACCCATGGTTGGTGGAAGGTATATGTCGAAGCCTTGTGAGAACCAACCCAGTATGGGATGCCAATTGCTCAAGTTACCTTGCTTACACACTACGTACTGCTGGCAACTGTCTAAGAAGCGAGTGACTACCAACTGGAAAAAATAAATTAGTGTTAGTAAGAATTGAATATTGAACTGTATTTACAAAATGCAAGAAGACATAAGCTTAATTTACTAATACAATACAATATTCACAATAAATAATAAAAATTAAAAAAAACAAGAGTTTGCAATGCAAACTTGCAAACTATTGCGACGCCGCTCAAGAGCAGTAAAACATTCATCTTCTTGTGTGGTAAATAAAATTCAATATTGTTACTAATTTCTTAACTTTTAGTTTATTTGATTGTAATTTCAATAGTGTGTCTTAATTTTAACTAATTTATTACTTAGTTTATAATATTATGTATTAAAAATTAAAGATAAAAGATTATGAATTCTAATTAAAATATTGAGTAACGTTTGTAAGGACTAAGGACACATAAAATATAATAGTATACCATACCACAAAAGTCGGGTAGTATGTATTTGATTGCGCATGCTCTCTCTCCAAGTACGCCAGCTGTATTATATTACCCAGTAAGCATAAAGCATAGTTCCCTTCCAACGTGTTGAATACTATGCGCATATTCTGATCCGTACTTAGAAATTCTACACACTTATCAAAAATTCCATGTGTACGAAAGGCCACTATTGTCTGAAAAGTTAAAAAAATTAAATAAATTTTACATTTTTGAAGTGAAAACTTCTTTAGCGGCGTTGAGCACTTTTGTGGGATGGGTAAAAACTGTGAAACTCGCGTCAGATTCTCGTGCTGATCGAAAAACCGTAAGACGGTTTGAGAGTAGTGTTGTAACATCGAAATCGATTAATCGAACAATCGATTGTTTTTTTTCGATTGTCGATATTTTTTAATCAATTGTAAGGGTTTCGATTAATTAAAAAAAACGATTTTTTTAAAATCGATTTTTATAAAAAATGGGTTAAAAATTAATCGATTGTAAGGGTTTCGATTACTTAAATTAAAAAAATCGATTTTTTAAAAATAGTTTTTATAAAAAATGGGTTAAAAAAATAATGCACAACGTTAATAATCGAGTTTTCACTTCTGCCGGCACTCCCGGAGTGCAACCCGTCTTTTTTTTTAAATAAAGAAGTAGAGATATTTTGAATTATTTTCTTAAATGACAAGTGTCATTAAAACAAACAGTAAACATATTAATATCTAGATTCTAGTCTACTTGCGACAAGATTGAACATACAAACTGATTAAATTGCTTGTTTTGGTTGGTGGCAAAACTTGCCTAATTAACTACAATAGCAGTATTGCAGTATCCATACTAATATTATAAATGCGAAAGTGTGTCTGTCTGTTCCGTCTTTACGCCCAAACCACTAAACCGATTTTGCTGAAATTTAGTATGGAGATACTTTCCCGAGATCCCAAGAAACGACACAGGATACTTTTTATCCCGGAAAAATGTACGGTTCCTATACAGGGTGCAATTAAACCTTCCTGCCAAATTTTTTCCAGGGCTTAGGTATCATTAGGAGAGTCCATTTAACCAAAAATAAGTGGGGGTGACGCGGGTTGAGGCGCGCGCGCGGGTGCACGTCACGCGCGGGCGACGCATCGTGTCCATTAATTGTAGCGTTTTTTAGGATAACTTTCGGAAGCTATTTCTCAACATTTTAATACTGAGTGATTATAAAAGAAAAAATACGTGTATTTTTATTTTTAACAAGGATCAATATATCAAAATTTGGCAGGAAGGTTTAATTGCACCCTGTAGGTTTTTATATTAGAGTTGGTATTTAAGTACTGACCTCAGGGGAAATCTGTTGCATGTGATAAACCAGCGTCGGCACAGACAGTATCTGTATTATATACATCGTGAGGAGCTTCTCCGAGAACTGTGCAGACACTAGAGGTCGCAGAGTCAGTGTTACTATCGCCGTCATAGATATAGTCTTCAGGCAGACCTTAGACTCTCTACACAAACCTCTTAATAGCAGAGTCTGAAATATAGTACATAATTGTAAAAAAAAAACTAAAAAAACTTTTTTTTTAATTACTTTTTTCAAAAATTTTAACAAATTATTGCATTGTCATTAGCTCTTAATACATTTGCAAAGTTTCGAATGAAATAGACTACTGGAGATATGTAAATATCGGGCTCAAAGATTCCGTTAAACATACATACAGCCCAAGCTATTAAAAGCTTGTTAAAAATGGTTACAATATTAAAACATGAAAAGACTTGTTACAATAACATGCATTTCAATGCTTATTCACAATGAAATATAATACTTAAAATTTCTTATAAGAATTGTTATTTTAATTAGCAACTAATGTTTATTTTAAATTTATTGATTTACTTAACATAGAGATAAAGTACGATAACATGGCGCGCCCCTCCAAAATTCAAAATGTTTGAAGTGCGTTGTCAAAACGTTTGCAGTGCGTTGTCTTGCGTGGTCGGCTAGTTATAATTAGTTGACCAACAAATCTTGGTAATAAGTGACATTAAAGGTACAATTCCGTGCATCGCGATCGATCGCGGTCGTGCACGACTTACGACTGTCGTCGGACGCTCGCGACCATAGTCAACGTATGAAAATGTATGGCACCGCTTCCGAGGCCCGCGACTGACGCGCGCGGCCTACGACTGTCGTGAGCCGCGCGCGATCGTGACATAACTTTGACACGGTCGCGCGGGGCCTACGACAGTCGTTGGTAGTGCGCGACTGTCATAACTTCAAGACCCTACTACTACTACTAGCGATCGCGCGCGGCTTACGACAGTCGTAGGCCGCGCGCGTCAGTCGCGGGCCTCGGAAGCGGTGCCATACATTTTCATACGTTGACTATGGTCGCGAGCGTCTGACGACAGTCGTAGGTCGTGCACGACCGCGATCGATCGCGATGCACGGAATTGTACCTTTAGTGAAATATTATGATTGGTTGAATACTTACTACATACAAACTTTTTCATAAGGATATGACTACACACATTGAAACAGTAATTTGGAGGGGCGCACCATGTTAACGTAGTTTATCTCTACATTTAAGTACATAGTATTAAACAAATTAGCTTTCCATTATCTGCGCCTTTAAATTCTTAGATCTTTAACAGTACTCAACAGACTTTGATGGAATTTGGTGCAGATATGGAGTAGATGACAACAAAAGACAAAGGTTACTTTTTATCGAGCCAAAATGCATGATTCTGGTACGACTTTATTTTGGTAATAGCAGGTAATAGTAAATAAAAAATATCATAATTCACCTTTAAAGTCAAATAGTATCCTCTGTGAAACAAAGAGCCCATGATATTTGCACACAGCTGAGTCATGCCTCCTCTCAGTTTCTCAAAGTTTTTCAGCCGAGTTAATGCCCAAGTGTTTGTTGCCGTGAATGCCAGCAAAGTGTGAAGGTGTATAAGAATACTTTGCATGTCTACCGGTGACTCCGGCTTTAGTGCTTCGAGGTATTGACAGCATTTGTAGAGTAGATCTTTGATGTGTGAAATCCATTGTAGGCTGAAAATTGACATTATTCATTATTCATTCTATAAATTACTTATGTAACAGAGTTTTGAATTTTTTCCATACATAAGCAAAAAATTGAGAATGGAGTCATGGAGCTAATATAAAATGAGTCATTGTATTTGTTTATTGTGTTATTGATAGTGACATTAAATTGGTAACATTTAGCATTTGCCATTATCATGTATTTTTATACTTTGTTTACATTTTGATAAAAATAGAAAATGCTTATTCATTGAAGCTAAAAGAATAGTAATAAAAAAATCCACAACTATCTTAATAGTTTTGAATTTTTTTTCTCTCTCTTGTCTTCTCTTTTGTCTCATACCCGACCAGGTATCATAATACCTGGTCGGGTATGAGACAAAATTATTGCTAGTGAAATATTTATTTTTTAAACTATTTTTTTAACAATATTGTTGACAAAATTATTAAAAACAATATTCATGTAACAAACCTGTATTCTTTATTCAGGAATACCCCAACATAAGATATTTTCACTGATTCAGAATGAAGAGACTGTACAATATATTTACATAGTTTTTCAAATCTCCGTTTGTCCCTGTCTTGTTTGAATATAAGAAAGAGACGGCACATAACCTTATATACATCCAAAGCCTGTATCACCTCTGGTTGATGGTTCTCATCTTGTGAACTTTGATTAACAGGTTCTGGCAGAAGTATGTCAAATTCGTTTCTGGAATTGTTCATGATATAAGAATAAATTCTCAAAAAGTCTTAAAGCCCTTACAATGAATACAGCAAAAATTGTTATTCTTCTATAGATAACTTAATTTAAAAAAATGTTCCATAACATTGATTATGGAGAATATAAGTCGGCTCATGCAGCACCTAAGCCTACGATAAGAATATATTAGGTTTACTTACAGAATAAGTCTGACAAACTTCTGTCTCTCAAGCCAGCCACGAACCAAAGCCTGTATTTTTATCACTGATTGTTCCCGCTTTTTCTCCAAGGCACGCTCCTCTCTCGCTGCTTTGGTTTGTTCCAAGAAGCTGTCTTTGCTAGACTTAGGAAACATTCTGAAGATTTGCTAAATGTAATTTGTTTTAGTTTTATATTTATGTCAAAGTCTGTTTATTACTTGTAGTATTACGATTTTGCAAATACTGATGCATGCAAGATAATGATGCATTTTTCATATCACTTAATTTAAATGAAATTGATTTGTATTTATTGTATGTTTTTCTATTTTTTCATTTTCTAAAATTTCTAAAAAATACACTCCACTTTACTTTTGCCTGACAAGTGACAACTGACAACTTGGTAGTTGGTGAGGGTGAGTGGTAGGGGTCGCAATACCGGATCATTAAAGCAAAACCGGTATTTTCGGTATTGGCTCCAGACCAATACCGGTAATCCGGTATTTTCGATATTTCCGGGATTTAAGCTAAAGTTGTTAAGATCTCACATATTTTAAAATAACATGAACTGTTATTATAAGTATCCAATATGTAAAGCAAAGAAATAGAGTTTAATTCTTGTTTATAATGTTATTTTATTTCTACAATTACATAATATTTCGATTTTGTATAGAACTTGGTACTCATTTAGATCTCAATTCTTTTTGCAGCGAAGCCCACAGCCAGGCTTAATTTTTATATTGAACTTGACTCTCCTTTTTAATTTTTTTTACATAAAATAAGGGGGCAAACGAGCAAACGGGTTACCTGTTAGAAAGCAACTACCGTCACATATAGACACTTGCAACATCAGAAGAGCTGCAGGTGCGTTGCCGGCCTTTTAAGAGGGAATACGCTCTCTTCTTGATGGTTTGCAGGTCGTACAAAACGCACGGTGGAAGACTGCCACTCATCAAGGTGATGAAAATAGTATATTTTTTGCGTGGGACGATGGCGAAAAGTTGCAAGTGGTGTGATTCCGAACAATTCCTCAGAGGCGTCAGAGCACTCCCCGTGATGCAACCGATAGAGGATGCAGAGTGAAGCTACATCTCGGCGTAATTCCAAGGGGTCCAAGCTGTTTAAAACACTATGGCAGTTAACAATTCGAGCGGCCCTTCGTTGGATACGAGCCAGAGCGAGCAGTTGATATTTTGGCGCCCCTGCCCAGAGATGAGTACAATATTCCATATGAGGCCGAACCTGCGCCTTGTAGAGTTGTAGGCTTTGGTCCGGACTGAAGTACTGTCTCGCTCTGTTAAGAACACCAAGCTTCTTCGAGTCTAACTTGGCTTTACCCTCTAGAATATGATATCGGAACTGGACTTCGCTCGATATGTTAACGCCAAGTATTTCAATGCTAGGGGAGATGGTTAAAGAAGTACCCTCAAAACGAGGATATACGACCATTGGTGACTTTTTAGTGGTGTACGCGCAGACTTGTGTCTTGGCGGGGTTGAATTGGACTAAGATACGTCTATCTTTTTTTGTTTCTCCAATGAATTCTCTATTTTAGACACAAGTTCGTTTCGACTCTTAATGACGGAGAAATATGAGATATCAGCATCAACAGACTGAGTTCCAAACATTCATCGTCAACTACAACCTTTATGGTTCTATCTGCTAAGAAACTTTTGACCCACTTGCATAATGTCTCGGGAGCCCGTATGATAGCAGCGCTTTATGCCAAGCCCGAACTTCGCAATGTCCAAACCAATAAGTCCATCTAGGGTCGAGTTTAACGCAAAGAGCTTACCCAGAAGATCGGCTGTCTTTTGCGTCGTGAGCCAACGATTCATTTTTGACCGACTTCCAAAAAGGAGGAGGTAATATATTCGGCTGTATGTATCTTTTTTTTTTTTGTATGTTCCACGATTACTCAGCCGTTTGTGGTACGATTTTCAAAATTCTTTTTGTGTTGTATAGGGTTTAGCTCGAATTTGGTACCATGTTCACAAAAGTGGTGATCTCATGATGGGATCCTTGAGGAATCGAGGGGACTCCTTGAAATTTCTATGGAAACATATAGTGATTTTGATTTTTTCTGAAGCAATCGAGGTAAATGTCACCAAAAAGTAAGATTTTGCACCAGGTTATACCCTGGATCCGAAGGTACCGAACAAAACCTTTGGATGCTTATAGGTAGAGGTTCGGGGATTTAGGCGTTGTTTAAACAACTGAAAGCATAAGCCAACACATCAATTTGATTGATTATCATCATCACAACCATAATTATACCATGGGTCATCACACTATGACCCAATTATTGGTACTTTTCGTGATATTTTGCATCGAAGCAGATATTTTTGATGACGATTTCGCTGTTTGTGGACCGATTTTCAAAATTCTCGTGTTATTGTATAGGATATTATAATCTTAATTTTGTATTACAATTACGAAAGTGGTGAGCTGATGATGGGATCTATGAGCAATCGAGGGAAATCCTTTAAATTTATCAAAACACTCATAGTGGTTAAAATGATGTTTCTAGTAAGTTAAACATATGTTAAGAATAAGAGAAATTTCATACGAGGGTGTCTCTTGGTCCAAAGGCACTGAACATAACTCCTAAACCTTTGAAGATAAAAGTTTGGAAATTGCAGCATCGCTAGATAACTGCAAGCATTTACCACAATTTCGCTTACAGTAACATAATGTGAATAGTTAACATTCATATTGGTTATTTACGCATAAAGCCTTATTTTGTAGATAACTAAAAAGAGTGAAATTATTATTTTCTCTTTAATAGTGCCTTTTCAGAATTCGTCTAAATCTCAACTATTTTTGTACATACCTACTACAGTCTTCATTACTTTGAATTCGGTACCAGTCCCAAAAGTTTCAGATAATCTGACATTACTGAACTCACGATTAAATTAGCTGGTACCGACTTCAAAATAATGAAGACTGTAGTAGGTATGTACAAAAATAGTTGAGATTTAGACGAATTCTGAAAAGGCACTATTAAAGAGTAAGAGTTATTTAATACTTTTTAGTTCATATTACTATTGTTTTTACCTTGGAAGTCGGTTTTAATTTTTTTCTTAAAAATAATAATCTACGTGTAGGGATGGTAGGAATGGCTTGCAGAAATTCCCTTCAATAGCTTTGGCCAACGACCA